>WNWK01016455.1:0-7500 GCA_009830355.1 Cherax destructor
TGGGGATATAGTTTTGGAGTGGTTAGTGCTATTATTTAATAAATGTATGGAAGAGGATAAGGTACCTAGGGATTGCCAGAGAGCGTGTATTGTTCCTTTGTATAAAGGCAAAGGGGACAAAAGAGAGTGCAAAAATTATAGGGGAATAAGTCTCTTGAGTGTACCTGGTAAAATGTATGGTAGTTATTATTGAAAGAATTAAGAGTAAGACAGAAAGCAGGATAGCAGATGAACAAAGGGGCTTTAGGAAAGGTAGGAGGTGTGTAGACCAAGTGTTTACAGTGAAACATATAGGTGAACAGTATTTGGATAAGGGTAAAGATATTTTTGTGGCATTTATGGATTTGGAAAAGGCGTATGATAGGGTGGATAGGGGGGCAATGTGGCAAATGTTGCAGGTGTATGGAATAGGAGGTAGATTACTGAAAGCAGTGAAGAGTTTTTATGAGGGTAGTGAGGCTCAAGTTAGAGTGTGTAGAAGGGAAGGGGACTATTTCCCAGTAAAAGTGGGCCTTAGACAAGGATGTGTGATGTCACCGTGGTTGTTCAATATATTTATAGATGGGGTTGTAAGAGAAGTGAATGCGAGGGTCTTGGCAAGAGGTGTGGGGTTAAAAGATAAAGAATCAAATACAAAGTGGGAGTTATCACAGTTGCTTTTTGGTGATGACACTGTGCTTTTGGGAGATTCTGAAGAGAAGTTGCAGAGGTTGGTGGATGAATTTGGTAGGGTGAATAAAAGAAGAAAATTGAAAGTGAATATAGGAAAGAGTAAGGTGATGGGGATAACAAAAGATTAGGTGACGAAAGATTGGATATCAGATTGGAGGAGAGAGTATGGAGGAGGTGAATGTATTCAGATATTTGGGAGTGACATGTCAGCAGATGGGTCTATGAAGGATGAGGTGAATCATAGAATTGATGAGGGAAAAAGGGTGAGTGGAGCACTTCGGAGTCTGTGGAGACAAAGAACTTTGTCCATGGAAGTAAAGAAGGGAATGTATGAGAGTATAGTTATACCAACACTCTTATATGGGTGTGAAGCATGGGTGATGAATGTTGCAACGAGGAGAAGGCTGGAGGCAGTGGAGATGTCATGTCTGAGGTCAATGTGTGGTGTGAATATAATGCAGAGAATTCGGAGTTTTGAAATTAGGAGGAGGTGCGGGATAACCAAAACTATTATCAAGAGAGCTGAGGATGGGTTTTTGAGGGGGTTCAGACATGTAGAGAGAATGGAACGAGAAAGAATAACTTCGAGAGTGTATAAATCTGTAGTGGAGAGAAGGCGGGGTAGGGGTCGGCCTAGGAAAAGTTGGAGGGAGAGGGTAAAGGAAGTTTTGTGTGCGAGGGGCTTGGACTTCCAGCAAGCATGTGTGAGCGTATTTGATAGGAGTGAATGGAGACAAATGGTTTTTAATACTTGACGTGGTGTTGGAGTGTAAGCAAAGTAACATTTATGAAGGGATTCAGGGAAACCGGCAGGCCGGACTTGAGTGTTGGAGATGGGAAGTACAGTGTCTGCACTCTGAAGGAGGGGTGTTAATTTTGCAGTTTTATAACTGTAGTGTAAAGCACCCCTTTGGCAAGACAGTGATGAAGTGAATGATGATGAAAGTTTTTCTTTTTGGGCTACCCTGCCTTGGTGGGAATCGGCAGATGTGTTAATAAAAAAATTAATGGAACACAGAGGTAATTAGCATAACATAAATAAAGTATATAATTATTTACTTTATTATTTAATTAAAATACATTACAAAGCATTAGTGGGTCAATGATCGGATTCACTAGTGGAAGTAGGTGATTATTTCTTGTACTACTTCACCTGCCTGTGCTTCTGTCTTGTACTACTGCACCTGTCTGTGCTTCTGTCTTGTACTACTGCACCTGCCTGTGCTTCTGTCTTGTACTACTGCACCTGCCTGTGCTTCTGTCTTGTACTACTGCACCTGCCTGTGCTTCTGTCTTGTACTACTGCACCTACCTGTGCTTCTGTCTTGTACTACTGCACCTGCCTGTGCTTCTGTCTTGTACTACTGCACCTGCCTGTGCTTCTGTCTTGTACTACTGCACCTGTCTGTGCTTCTGTCTTGTACTACTGCACCTGCCTGTGCTTCTGTCTTGTACTACTGCACCTCCTGTGCTTCTGTCTTGTACTACTGCACCTGCCTGTGCTTTTGTCTTGTACTACTGCACCACCTGTGCTTCTGTCTTGTACTACTGCACCTGCCTGTGCTTCTGTCTTGTACTACTGCACCTGCCTGTGCTTCTGTCTTGTACTACTGCACCTACCTGTGCTTCTGTCTTGTACTACTGCACCTGCCTGTGCTTCTGTCTTGTACTACTGCACCTGCCTGTGCTTCTGTCTTGTACTACTGCACCTGTCTGTGCTTCTGTCTTGTACTACTGCACCTACCTGTGCTTCTGTCTTGTACTACTGCACCTGCCTGTGCTTCTGTTTGTACTACTGCACCTGCCTGTGCTTCTGTCTTGTACTACTGCACCTGCCTGTGCTTCTGTCTGTACTACTGCACCTGCCTGTGCTTCTGTCTTGTACTACTGCACCTGCCTGTGCTTCTGTCTTGTACTACTGCACCTGCCTGTGCTTCTGTCTTGTACTACTGCACCTGCCTGTGCTTCTGTCTTGTACTACTGCACCTGCCTGTGCTTCTGTCTTGTACTACTGCACCTGCCTGTGCTTGTCTTGTACTACTGCACCTACCTGTGCCTTCTGTCTAGCACCTGCCTGTGCTTCTGTCTTGTACTACTGCACTCCTGTGCTTGTCTTGTACTACTGCACCTGCCTGTGCTTCTGTCTTGTACTACTGCACCTGCCTGTGCTTGTGATTCATCAGGGCTACAGTGTTGGTCACCATCATCCACGCTCAGGGACTGATTACCTCGTCTTCTACTGTCTCGTGCTTCATCACCTTCATATAATCTGTTTTTTAAGTGAAAAAGAAATTGGCTGGTGGAACGTCTTCATAATAAATATCCTTCCTTAACATATTTAAACCTGCAGCGCTCTATAACCCTTTCGGGTTTGGCTCTTAGTTTGATATGTTTTATTCATCAACATATTGTAGATGATATATTCCATTACTACTACTACTACTACTACTACTACTACTACTATCTTTCTACACAGAATAAACTCATATACAAACAGTCTCATCAATCTTACTCAAGATACATTACACAATCCTCGACCGAATAAGGAATATTTCAGCAATAATAGAAAATTTAAGACAGAGTGAACGAAAATGTTACTGGAAAGTTTACCACAAACTGGAAAGTTTCTGTTCTTTAAACTTGAAAACGTTATAAAACAGCAAAGTTTTATTTTTTTATTTTTTATTTCATTTATTTATTTAAATTTCTATTAAAATTCCCTACAATGATATAATAAGAAGAATATTATATTTTGATTTTAATAAGATCTAATATTAAGCTAATTAGGGGAGACAGTGTTTGTTCTCACAAGGGAAACATTTTTCTTAATAATATTGGAAGTTGATATTTACACACGTGAATCTGAGTGAAAAAACTGTGTTTTATTAAAGTCCATAAATGGTATCAGAAAAGGCATTCTTCAGTAACTGATCTGACTACAGTTATTCAAAATTTTAACTATTTCCTTCTTATAAGAATGAATTGACAATATTTTAAAGTTAGTCAGAAGAAACGTTCTATTGTTATTAAATAAAAAATCATGTGACTATTCTTTCAACAAAATTGCCTCCTTGGAACCCATGCCAACTAATAGCAGCGCTAAAATATGAAGCCGATCAGATAAGGCATTCTTCAGTTATGGCACAAATTGCAACAAGTCTAAATTTTCAGTTATTTTAATAATTGTTCAAATTTGCCTGCACGCAAGTGAAACTTAATGGGTATTTTCCAGAATTCAGAAATATCAGTCATTAAATACTGAAGGGATTCAGAAGACATAAACTAAAAATTGTTTAACGAGATTTAAAGGGAATATAATCTTCACACTATTTTACATATAATATAGTTAAATGTGCACTACTCGTTCACATTCAAATTTCACTCTCCATCGTCAAGTTTTTCTAGGCACACCTTTTTTTTAGTGTTTAAAGCTACGCCCCCGAGGATATCTGAAAATATACGAGCCATTCCATGATGCTGGGAAAACATTCAACGTGGACATGCCAATTGTTCCAGGATTTTTGCCCTCGCTACCATACATATGTGTTGAAACTTTTGTAGACGTTCGGATGAGGCGTTCTGGAAATATGACTGAAATAAAATAGAAAAGTTGAAAGATTAAAAAAATAGGCAACCTCTTACTGGTTTCCCTCAGAGGATACCTATTCATAAAAATAATAATAAATAATAATAATAATAATAATAATAATAATAATAATAATAATAATATTATTATTATTAATATTATATATTATTATTATTATTATTATTAGTAGTAGTAGTAGTAGTAGTAGTAGTAGTAGTAGTAGTAGTAGTAGTGGTAGTAGTAGTAGTAGTAGTAGTAGTAGTAGTAGTAGTAGTAGTATTTGCTTAACAAATTATTGACTTAGTCACTGTAAAAATACTCCTTTTACTTGCAGTGAAGATTGTTTTTAGGAATTCCCTTTTTTTCTCTGAATTTTTGTTTCACTTTTTTTCATTACTTTTAACTTGCTCCAAACTTTTACTTATTACGTGAAAACGCCTCATTTGATCGGACTCAAGTTTTCAATGAAGCTTTACTATGCGAGGGAAGTGGTTCATGCAACTATTGGCGTCAACAGGTGGCATGTGATGCAGTTTACTGGTTAAATCGGTAAAATTTGTTAATTTACTTTGAATGATAACGTTATTTAATGGCTGATGCATCTTACAGATAGGACATTACTCAATAATGTATTGGCATTTAGGTACAAATTTGTCAATATACTTAAAATAATTTAAAAAGTTTAAATCATTGCAATGCAAATAATAATTGAAGAATGCCCATTTAGATAGGCATCAAACTAAGGTAGGGGTGGGGATTGAACTCGCGGCGAGTGTGTCATAAAACTCCAGACCGACCCTTTAGCACTGGGTCATCTGGCTATAATAAGATTCAGCTGGCCCAGTGGCTAACGCACCGGTCTGGAGATTGACGACTGACTAGCCAGTACCAAGATCTGCTGATGAAGGCCTAAGAGGACGCCTGCTGATGAAGGCCTAAGAGGACGCCTGCTGATGAAGATCCGACGCCAGAAGACACTTCCCACCGTGGAAAGCCACAGCAAGAGAGAAGAAGAAGTCACCCCCCCCTCCCGGGGGGCCCCAAGAAAGAAGACAGAAAAGAAGATGACCGACACCCTCTACCCAGGGGGCCAATGCCGGGTCACCATTTGGAGAAGACCCGGGCCGGTTGTACCGGCAAACCTACAACAACAACAACTCACTAGCCGCGAGTTCAATGCCCGCTCGTACCGTGGGTCAAGATAGACATCAAATTTATATCACTGGTGCACTGTGTTAAAGACAGGGTTCGCTTTGTTATTGGGCTTCATTGATCTTGATTTGCCAATTTGAATAAATATTCTGAGATACTGATATCTGTTCAATATCCTAACAATACCTATTCCAAGCGCCTTCAAAATGTCAACGCTGATATATTACATAAGAAAAATGATGCCAAATAAATTTAGGATTTATAAATGCTAATTTCAAGATATACTCACTATGTTAAAAAACAATTATGTAATTCAGAGCAATTACTGGAGGATGTACTTTCTGATAGGGTCTTAGTAAATAAAGCTTGTGATTCGTTTTGTGTTGTGTGAAATGTAATTTGTCAGTATTATTAAATAAAGTAATAATTAGAGAATTAATGATCTGATCGGCTTCTAACGTAAATAGTTGTTTACTGAATCTGATGGGTAAATGTCAATTTGCCAATCTTATAAACAAAATATATCAAACTTGATTAAAAAAAAAACACTGACTCATGTTTTTTTTCTTTCAGGATTGTATAGAATTTTAAATAGAAAAGATGTGCCAAAAAAAAAAAAAAACATAAATATTTAGAACTCTTTTTATTCAGTTTTCAAGTTAAACGCTTTTAGAGATCCCTTTGTTAATATATTTCTCTATGAGGTAATAACAAAACCTGTCATGCTGCAAGGTACAGTGTTGTTGCCCCCTCTAACTTCACTCACCGCTTTCACTCAGAAATTTAGAAGACATTACGTGATCAGCTTCAAATTTTCGACCATGGTGAATTATTATTTCCGAAAGTTTCGTGTAAAATTTGGCAAGTGTTGGTGCCGCCCTTTCAATTTTATAAACCATTCCCAAAAGAAGTTTTCATATGATAACTTCTTCTGATCAGCTTCAGAATTATAACTTATGTATCCTGTTCGAAGAATATTGATATTGTTAATAATGAGCGTAAATTCCTTTCTCCACTTCTAATCTTGTCACAGTAATGTATTATTATGTATTAAATAACTGGAACATGTCTCGTCTGAGGCATACAGTGATGCAGGTGAAGGGCTTTTGATGCAAGGAGCTGGATTTATTCTCCTCTTCCTTGTATCAAATCTCAATGGCTAACTATTCCTCAAGAGTTATGCGACCCTTGATTAAAATAAATTAATTCTGAACATAATCAGTCTTAAATGGCCGGTGCTTCCTACGAAATGGATAAAGTATTTTTGGGGAACTTGACTGTGTAGGAACAAATATGATTTTATTTTTGTTTTCGATAATTTAAAAATGCATCTTCTGATTCTCTTCAGAGTTTTTATGTTGATATATTTTCCTCATTGACAGTTTTTCCCTTTCTTATAAGTTGTTTATTTTTTGAAGTTCCAACATTATTAAACAAATTATTTTTGTGAAATAACTTGAAAATGTTTCTTCTGGTTGGAAACAAATCAAAGTGTATGACTTTCATGGGTTTTATTAGGATAAATCTATATAATATACTCATTAGTGTGTCTGCAGGACCACTTTAAATAATTAATATGTTGTGTACCTAAAGTATAAATGAAACTTGCTGGCTATCAGTTGTAAATACATAAGTGTATACACACACTGAGAACTTCTTTATTGAATATGGTTCGGTCCCACGATTATGTTCAGTCTAAAATGATTCAAGAGAATGGGAGAACACAATAAATAGTGGAGATAGCAGGTCACTGGTGAAGGTGAAGGCGTCAGGTCAACTAATTGCTGTGTCACGTGGCAGCGAGGAATCAACATGGAATAGTATCATATGTACAAGGGTAGTTGTGACGATATGTTAGCCAGCTTTGTGTTAAGATAAAATATTTCTTCGGATTTTTAACCCCGGAGGGTTAGCCACCCAGGATAACCCAAGAAAGTCAGTGCGTCATCGAGGACTGTCTGTCTTATTTCCATTGGGGTTCTTAATCTTGTCCCCCAGGATGCGACCCACACCAGTCGACTAACAACCCAGGTACCTATTTGCTGCTAGGTGAACATGACAACAGGTGTAAGGAAACACGTCGAAATGTT
>WNWK01016455.1:12500-44901 GCA_009830355.1 Cherax destructor
GTTATGAAATAAGCAAGGAAAATTCCATTTGAACACACAAGCATACACTCAAACACACACACAAGCATACAAAAACACACACACAAGCATACACACAAACACACACACAAGCATACACGCAAACACACACACAAGCATACACACAAATACACACACACACACACAAGCATACACACAAACACACACACACAAGCATACACACAAACACACACACACACAAGCATGCACACATGCACACACACACACACATAAGCATACACACATGACACACACACACACACACACACACACACACACACACACACACACAGTGGAATGAAAGAATAGATGAGGCATCCCCAGACATCATAGCGGTCACAGAAACTAAACTAAATGAGACAGTAACAGATGCAATCTTCCCACAGGGATATCAGATCCTGAGGAAAGATAGGAGGAGCAGGGGGGGTGGAGGGGTCGCACTGCTTGTAAGGCACCGTTGGAGATTCGAGGAAATGGTAGGAGTGGAGGGGGGTAGAGAACGGGATTTCATAGTAGGTACCATCCAGTCTGGGGAGCATAAGATAATCATTGCAGTGATGTATAACCCACCACAGAACTGCAGGAGGCCAGGAGAAGAATACGATGAGAACAACAGAGCGATGGTGGACACCCTGGCGGAGGTGGCAAGAAAAGCACACATGAGCAGAGCGAAGCTACTGGTCATGGGAGATTTCAACCACAGGGAGAACGACTGGGAGAACCATGAACCACGTGGGGGTCCAGAAACTTGGAGAGCCAAGATGATGGAGTAACATTCATTGACAACTGGGACCACTTCTATGGTAGAAATGACATGTATGCCAGGGATGGGGTTCACTTATCCAGGTCTGGGGTGGGGGCACTGGCAACTGCAGTGGAGGGAGCTGTTAAGGCTTTAAACTAGAAAAAGTTAGTGGTATGGGTTTTGGGGAAAAAACAGTGAAGTCCCAGTGTAGTAATATTATAAGTTCTAGGAGAACTAGTAATAGGCAGAATAAGGTGGATAGTGGAAAGTTAGTGACACTAGATGACAAGGAAAGTAATAGGTATAGTGGAAAAACAGAAATGAGCAGGAAGGGTAAAGTGAAAGTAGGGTCTTTAAATGTATATTACACCAATAGTCGTAGTGTTAGGAATAAAATTGACGAGTTGAGATTAGTTGCTAGTGCAACTACAGTTTAATATGAAAAATCGGGACATGCCTGCTGAATGTCACATCCAGGGTTTAAATTGTTCCAAGTAGACAGAAGTATCGGGAAGGGGGGTGGTGTTGCACTCTATGTTCGTGATCATTTAAATTGTTGCATAAAAGTGGGTATAAAGTCTGAAATAATGCATACAGAGTCTGTCTGGATAGAATTTTCAGAGGGGTGTGAAAAATTGATTTTAGGCGTGATATACCGTCCTCCAAACTTAGATAGGGAACAAGGGAGACTACTTTGGGAGGAAATTGTTAAGGCCACAAGGCATGATAACGTAGTAATTCTAGGGGACTTTAACTTTAGGATTGTTTTTTGAAGCAGTTTGTGACAGAACCTACAAGGGAAAATAACCTACTTGACTTGGTTCTTGCAAACAAGGAAACCCTTGTTATTAATATAGAAATTACAGAGGAACTCGGCACAAGCGACCACAAATCAATTACCTTTAACATTGAATGGATGTATGACAGTAGGGATAATTCAGTAATGGTCCCTGACTTTCGCTTAGCAGATTACAATGGGCTTAGAGAACATTTATCATCTGTGGACTGGGTTAACGAAGAGAGCTATCAATATGACAGTTTTCTGAACACTATATAGGCTGCCCAAAGAACATTTATCCCGCATAAAGAAATTAGATCAAATAGAAATGACCCAAAATGGATGAATAATAGGCTCAAATATCTTTTAGGGCAAAAGAAAGGAATTTATAGGCGCATAAAAAGAAGTGAGGGTCATCTTATAAATCATTATACTGACATTAAGAGGGACGTTAAAAATGGGATAAGAAAAGCTAAATGGGATTATGAAATAAAAGTTGCTAGGGATTCAAAAACTAACCCAAAAAGTTTGTTCCAGGTTTATAGAACAAAAGTTAGAGATAAGATAGGTCCCCTTAAAAATAACTCTGGGCATATTACTGACAAGGAGAATGATATGTGTTCTATTTTTAATAATTATTTTCTCTCAGTTTTCACACAGGAAGACACTAATAATATCCCAGTAATTATTTTTATAGTGGTCCTGAAGAAGATAAATTATGCAATATCACAGTCACTAGTGAAATGGTTATGAAACAAGTAGACCAACTGAAACAAAATAAATTGCCGGGTCATGATGAGCTTTTTGCAAGGGTTCTTAAGGAATGCAAAATGGAACTCTGTGAACAATTAAGTAACATTTTTAATTTATCTCTTCAAACAGGTGTAGTGTCTGATATGTGGAAGATGGCTAATGTAATTCCTATTTTTAAAGCAGGGGACAAGTCACTACCGTCAAATTCCCGCCCAATAGGCCTGACCTCAATTGTAGGCAAATTACTAGAGTCAATAAACATAATTTGATTAACGATACTCAGCATGGATTCACGAGGGGCCGTTCCTGCCTAACTAATTTATTAACTTTCTTCGGTAAAGCTTTTGAGGCTGTTGATCACGATAAAGAATTCGATATTGTTCATTTAGACTTTAGTAAGGCTTTTGATAGAGTACCGCACCAGAGACTGTTAAGGAAAGTGGCAGCTCACGGAATTGGGGGAAAGGTGCTGTCATGGATCGAGTCATGGCTCACCAATAGGAAGCAGAGAGTGTGTTTAAATGGGGTTAAATCCGAGTGGGGATCTGTAACAAGTGGCGTTCCACAGGGATCAGTCTTGGGCCCATTGTTGTTTATAATATATATCAATGACCTTGATGAGGAAATTACTAGTGATATGAGCAAATTCGCCGAAGACACGAAGATAGATAGGATAATTTATTCAAACGTAGATGTCAGGGAACTTCAGGACGATTTAGACAAACTCAATTCGTGGTCAGAAAAGTGGCAGATGTAGTTCAATGCAAGGTTCTGAAGCTCGGGAGTGTCCATAACCCAAGCACTTATAAGTTGAATGGCGTAGAACTTAGCTATACAGATTGCGAGAAGGACTTGGGGGTTATGGTAAGCAGCAACCTTAAACCAAGACAGCAGTGCCTAAGAGTACGTAATAAGGCTAACAGATTACTGGGATTTATATCAAGAAGTGTACGCAACAGAAGTTCAGAGGTTATAGTACAGCTTTATACATCATTAGTAAGGCCTCACCTAGATTACGCAGCTCAGTTCTGGTCTCCATATTACAGAATGGACATTAAGTCGTTAGAAAACATTCAACGTAGAATGACTAAATTAATACATAGCATTAGAAATCTTCCGTATGAAGAAAGATTGAAGACCCTAAAATTACATTAACTTGTAAGACGTAGAATGAGGGGAGACATGATCGAGGTATACAAGTGGAAAATGGGTATTAACAAAGGGGATATAAATAAGGTCTTGAGGATATCTCTCCAAGAGAGAACCCGAAATAATGGATTCAAGTTAGATAAGTTTAGATTTAGAAAGGATATAAGAAAGTATTGGTTTGGAAATAGGGTAGTTGATGAGTGGAACAGTCTACCTAGTAGGGTTATTGAAGCTAGGACTTTGGGTTGTTTTAAATTTAGGTTGGATAAATTCATGAGTGAGAGGTTGGATTTGAGTGGGACTCACACATGAGTAAATAGAATTATCAAAGCTTATTTGATAATATATATATATATATATATATATATATATATATATATATATATATATATATATATATATATATATATATATATATATATATGCAAAAGATCACAGTAAACAGGTGATATCAAAATATGCAAGAAAACCACTATGAAAAATAGAAGAATTCCAAGCGCTTTCGTGACTACTCACATTATCAAGGAACTATAACAGGAAACATGACAAGAAGGGTTTATATAAGGGCGAGACTATCCCTCACAGTCACATCACACTAACAAAGACTACACCTCACAGTAGCGTAACATCGCACGACTCTGTGAAGAGGAACATAAGAAAGGACCTGAAACTCTTCCCAAGAATTAAGATTAGTCCAATTTATCATTAAATTCTTCCCAAATTTTATTAATTATAAATGAATCCAATTTATATAAACCAAAAGAAATATTCATATTATTTTCAAAACTGCTTTTAATGAAACATGATTCTATTATATTTCTCTCAACCATGGACTTGCTTGATACAACCTTCTCAGCATTTTGAAAATCAATTGGATGGTTAAAATCTAATTTTAATGTTAAAAACAACTTAGATTTAGTTGATAAATTAAGCACCTTGACTGATTTAAATGATTTCAATATGGTTAGTTTTGATGTTACCTCCTTGTTTACAAAAGTTCCAGTTGATGATTTACTAAGTTTCTAATCTGAAGAACTGGTTAATTATGATTTACCATTGCCAGTTCCTACTATCATTAAACTTATTAAACTTTGTATTGTTGATGCAAAATTTGTATTTAATGATGAGTTTTACACTCAGAAGTTTGGTATGGCAATGGGAAATCCTCTTTTACCTGTTCTCAGTAACTTATATATGGAATTTTTCGAAACAACATTGCTTAACACTATCCTTCACAATAGAGCTATGTGGTATAGATATGTTGATGATATTTTGTGCCTTATGCCTAAGGAAGTATATATAAACCATTTCCTTGTTAAATTAAATAGCTTAGCTCATTCTATAAATTTTACGGTTGAATTCGAAGTAAATAACTCATTGCCCTTCCTAGATGTTTTTATTATTAAGGGTAACATTGATTTTAAATTTAAAATTTACAGAAAACCTACAAATAATTGTTCCTATGTACACTATTACTCTTCACATCAAGATACAGTTAAAGTGTCGGTTTTTTCTTCAATGTTTTTGAGAGCTTTACGTATTTGTAGTCCAGAGTTCATAGATGAAGAAATCTCTAAAATTTATGAAATAGCTAATGATTTAAAATACCCAAGAAACATAATTGATAAATCTTTTAAAATAGCTAGGAATATTTTTTACAATCCAAAAAGGGACAACCAACCTTATTCAACCAAAAATATGTTAGTTCTCCCTTACCATGAAAACTTGGTTGATATGCCTTCCTTTCTTAAGAATTTTAATATCAAGTTGTATTTAAAAATCTTGATACAGTAAAAGACTTTTGATAAAAATTTCCCCAAAATGCTGACGGATGTGTCTATAAGATTCGCTGTAAAATATGCGATAAAGTTTATTATGGTCAAACTGGTAAAAGTCTTGAACTAAGATTAAAACAACATAAATATAGCATTAGAACTGGACAAGATTCTAATGCTCTATTTATTCATGTGAGAGATTTTAACCATCCAATTGATTTTCAAAATGCTGAGAAGGTTGTATCAAGCAAGTCCATGGTTGAGAGAAATATAATAGAATCATGTTTCATTAAAAGCAGTTTTGAAAATAATATGAATATTTCTTTTGGTTTATATAAATTGGATTCATTTATAATTAATAAAATTTGGGAAGAATTTAATGATAAATTGGACTAATCTTAATTCTTGGGAAGAGTTTCAGGTCCTTTCTTATGTTCCTCTTCACAGAGTCGTGCGATGTTACGCTACTGTGAGTGTAGTCTTTGTTAGTGTGATGTGACTGTGAGGTGTAGTCTCGCCCCTTATATAAGCCCTTCTTGTCATGTTTCCTGTTATAGTTCCTTGATAATGTAAGTAGTCACGAAAGCGCTTGGAATTCTTCTATTTTTCATAGTGGTTTTCTTGCATATATATATATATATATATATATATATATATATATATATATATATATATATATATATATATATATATATATATATATAGGTAGGTAGTAGGTTGGTAGACAGCAACCACCAACGGAGGTACTACCGTCCTGCCAGGTGACTGTGAAACAGAAACCTGAAACTGTTTTACATGAATGTAAGATTTCTGGTGGTTTTTCTGTCTCATAAACACGCTGGATAACAAGTATATCTAGCTACTTCTACTTACACTTAGGTCACACTACACAGGCATGCACATGCATATATATGAATACACACATCTAGTTTTTTTTATTTTTCTTAATAGCTCTTGTTCTTCTTCATTTCCTCTATTGTCCATGGGGAAGTGGAAAAGAATCTTTCCTCCGTAAGCCATGGGTGCTGTATTAGACGACTAAAATGCCGGGAGCAATGGGCTATTCACCCCTTCTCCTGTATACATTTACTAAAAAAGAGAAAAAAAACTTTTTAAAACTGGGATGTTTGAATGAGCGTGGGTGCGGGATGGAAGAAGAAGAGTGATTGGTGGAATGATGATGTAAAGAGAGTAGTAAGGGAGAAAAAGTTAGCATATGAGAGGTTTTTACAAAGTATAAGTGATGCAAGGAGGGAAGAGTATATGGAGAGAAAAAGAGGGGTGAAGCAATGTATAAAGAGAGCAAATGAGAGAGTGGGTGAGATGTTTTGAACAAATTTTGTTGAAAATAAGAAAAAGTTTTGGAGTGAGATTAATAAGTTGAGGAAGCCTAGGGAACAAATGGATTTGACAGTTAAAAATAGGAGAGGAGAGTTATTAAATGGAGAGTTAGAGGTATCGGGAAGATGGAGAGAATATTTTGAAGAGTTGTTAAATGTTGATGAAGACAGGGAAGCTGTGATTTCGTGTATAGTGCAAGGCTGAATAACATCTTGTAGGAGTGAGGAAGAGCTAGTTGTGAGTGTGGGGGAAGTTCGTGAGGCAGTGGGTAGAATAAAAGGGGGTAAGGCAGTTTGGATTGATGGGATAAAGATAGAAATGTTAGAAGCATGTTGGGATATAGTTTTGGAGTCGTTGGTGCTATTATTTAATAAATATATGGAAGAGGATAAGGTTCCTAGGGATTGGCAGAGAGCAAGCATAGTTCCTTTGTATAAAGGCAATGGAGACAAAACAGAGTGCAAAAATGATAGGGAAATAAGTCTGTTGAGTATACCTGGTAATGTGTATGCTAGAGTTATTGTTTAAAGAATTATGAGTAAGACGGAGAGTAGGACAGCAGATGAACAAGAAGGGTTTAGGAAAGGTAGGGGGTGTGTAGACCAAGTGTATACAGTGAAACATAGGCGAACAGTATCTAGATAAGGGTAAAGAGGTTTTTGTGGCATTTATGTATTTGGAAAAGGCGTATGACAGGGTGGATAGGGGGGGGGTAATGTGGCAGATGTTGCAAGTGTTTGGAATAGGAGGTAGGTTACTGAAAGCAGTGAAGAGTTTTTACGAGGATAGTGAGCCTCAGGTTAGAGTATGTTGAAGAGAGGGAGATTATTTTCCAGTAAAAGTAGGCCTTAGACTAGGATGTGTGATGTCATCATGGTTGTTCAATATATTTAAAGATGGGGTTGTAAGTGAATGTGGTGTGGGGTTAAAAGATGAAGAATCTAACACAAAGTAGGAGTTGTCACAGCTGCTCTTTGCTGATGACACTGTGATTTTGGGAGATTCTGAAGAGAAGTTGCAGAGGTTGGTAGATGAGTTTCGTACGGTATGTAAAGGAAGAAAATTAAAAGTGAATATAGGGAAGAGTAGGGTTAGGAGGATAACAAAAATATTAGGTTATTGAAGATTGGATACGTGATTGGAGGGAGAGAGTATGGAGGAGGTGAATGTATTCAGATATTTGGGAGTGGACGTGTCAGCAGATGGGTTTATGAAGGAAGAGGTGAATCACATAATTAATGAGGGAAAAAGGGTGAGTGGTGCACTTAAAATCTGTGGAGACAAAGAACTTTGTCCATTAAAGCAAAGATGGAAATGTGTGAAAGTATAGTCATACCAACACTCTTATATGGGTGTGAAGCATGGGTGGTGAATGTTGCAACAAGGAGAAGGCTGGAGGCAGTGGAGATGTCATGTCTGAGGTCAATGTGTGGTGTGGATATAATGCAGAGAATTCGTAGTTTAGAAATTAGGAGGAGGTGCGTGATTACCAAAACTATTATCCAGAGGGCTGAGGAGGGGTTGTTGAGGTGGTTCGGACATGTAGAGAGGGTGGAACGAAATTGAATGACTTCGAGAGTGTATACATCTGTAGTGGAGGGAAGGCGGGGTATGGGTCTTCCTAGGAAAGGTTGGAGGGTGGGGGTAAAGGATGTTTTGTGTGCAAGGGGTTGGACTTCTAGCAACCATGCGTGAGCGATTTTGATATGATTGAATGGAGACAAATGGTTTTTAATACTTGAACTGCTGTTGGAGTGTGAGAAGAGTATCATTTATGAAGGGATTCAGGGAAACCGGCAGGCCGGACTTGAGTCCTGTAGATGGGAAGTTCAGTGTCTGCACTCTGAATAAGAGGTGTTAATGTTGCAGTTTTATAACTGTAGTGTAAGCACGCTTCTGGCAAGACACTGATGGAGTGAATGATGATGCAAGTTTTTTTTTTTCAGGCCACTCCGCCTTGGTGGGAAACGGCCGATGTGTTAATAAAAAATAAATAATAAATAAATAATAAAAGTGAGTTATTTTTTAGTCATCTAATACTTTTATCAGGTCCACTAGACAGTGTACCTAATTTAAATTTGTGATATTGTCATTCTATGCTGAAATTAGAAAATAATTATAAATATAATACGTTGGTTGGATGTACATAGTTTATTTTGCGTAATTTATTGTGTTGAGGGAGGCGAAGACGTGACAAAGAAACTGGCTCATATATGCAATCTGCATTTGAAGATTTTCCAGGTTTTTTTTCCGACTGGTTGAGTAAGAATGGGGTGCGGTCTTTGCACTTGTGTCACGTCTTAGTGTCATCATTCATTGTTGTAAAACACCTTAACTAAATTTTTATATATGATTAAGGAATGTTTTTTTTATTATTGTACTTGTGTGGCTGTGTCTCAGATATTCCTGGAAATTGTCTAAAGTTCAGGGTTAGCTACCTCTGTGTGTGTCGGATGTTGCTATTGGTTCAGTGTGGACGTGCTCCTGGCTGGTTGCATGGATTATTCTTTACATTTCTTCCCTCCTATGTGTTCTTATGTTTTTTTTTTTTTGTTAATAGTTGGCATTCTTCTGGTGGTGACTCGGAGATTGTGTACTGGTGTTCAAGTGTGTTTATCATGTAAGGATTTTAATCAGTTTACCTGTCATGTTACCTTTATGTCCTTAAGTTAGCTCTAGATCATTGTTCGTTATTGTCAGTGTGCACTATCACAATCGTTATTGGCAGTGTGCACTATCACAATCGTTATTGTCAGTGTGCACTATCACAATCGTTATTGTCAGTGTGCACTATCACAATCGTTATTGTCAGTGTGCACTATCACAATCGTTATTGTCAGTGTGCACTATCACAATCGTTATTGTCAGTGTGCACTATCACAATCGTTATTGTCAGTGTGCACTATCACAATCGTTATTGTCAGTGTGCACTATCACAATCGGAGATCAAGGATTTACACTGTGTAACATTATAGTTTGGACTTTCCTAAGGTTTTATGAACTCAGTGTGTCAAATTTAGTGTGATTATCTGTAGCTATTGTTGTTATATCTGCCCTCATTTGTAATGGAATTGACTATTGCTTCACAAAGTAGTACTAATCTTGGATACGACATTTAGGGCGTCGTGGTTATTTGGACCTGTGCTCATATATATTGCATATAGGTTCCTCCAAGGTGTCCATTGTGCATAAAGTATTTATTCACTGCAAATTGTTTATAAATACTCTTTAAGTATTTGAGATGCTAAAGAGAATACGGGATTTTGTTTGCGAATAAGCATCATTCGCGGTTATGTGTATTGATGTTTAAAGTTTTCATCCTCTTGTACGAAAAACTTTGTCCTCAACTGATTTTATTCCCATTAGTTTCATATTATCCGAAAACAGGGATTCATTTGACTCTTTCCCTTCTGTCATGTCGTTCACGCAAACAAAAAATAGTACTAGATTATAGCACTGATGCTTCAGCAGCTCCTCTCTTTTCATTCTCCACATCTGATACCTCTTCTTGGGCAATCACTTGTCGTTTCCTTAATATTAATATTCTTTCATCCATTGCAGTACCTTCTCTGATAGTTCTGCCTGCTCCTCAAACTTTTGTCCCAGTCTCTCGTTCCTTATCAAAAGCCCTTTTTTTACAGCCCAAGAATATGTAATCTACCCATCCCTCTCTTACTTGCTTCAAATCTGTTATGTTGTAGTACAACTCTCGTAGGTTTGTGAGGCAAGATTTACCTACTCTAAACGAGTGCTTATTGACGTTTATGAACTACCTCCGTTTTAGTTGTTCCACCAATCTTCTGATAATATTCTCCACAATCTTTCATAGTCTGTATGTCAATGAAGCTATCGTAAGTTTAACGCTTCCTGTCTAACCGCTATCTTATCAACTGGCACTACATTAACTGTCTTCCACACTTTTTGCAGTTACAATGTTTCAAGTGACTTTTTGAAGATTGTCGCTAGTCACTCCCACTCTCAAGATCCTTGGAGATATATTATCTGGCTATAGTGCCTACCTCACACCATAGTATTCAAACTTCTTTTCCAGTCTTATGTATTGTGTCCAACAATTGCTGGTACACTCTACCACTTTAACTCTCTGGTATCATGTCTATTTCCTCTCAGAATACCTCTTTATATATCTTGCTGAGCTCCTCACAGACTCCTGGTCATTCTTTGTAATCTCTCCACCTTCCTTCTTCAACCTGATTATCTGGTCCAATACTGGTGTCTTCCTTGATTCAGCTGTATAGCAACTTTGGGACGGATTTATTTGTGTGTGTATGTGTGTGTGTGTGTTGGTGTATATGTGTGTGTGTGTGTACTCACCTATTTGTGGTTGCAGGTGTTGATTATCAGCTCATGTGTGTGTGTGTGTGTGTGAGTGCGTGTGTGTGCGTGTATTCACCAATATTCTCTAGTATGTGGTTGCAGGGTCGAGTCATAGCTCCTGGCCCCGCCTCTTCTCTGGTCCCTACTACGTCCTGTGTCTCCTGGCTTCAAGAGCCTTGTCATACCTCTGTGTGTTTGAGTGTGTGTATAACTAACTATAATTTACAGTTTTATACTTCATAAGCAAGACTGTAAAATTCTTTTCATCATAATTTTTTTCCAAACTTTCTTGCCGTTACTGTCTCCTCTGTTAAATCATTCAGTTGGTCAATCACTTTGTTAGAACATAAGAACATAAGAAAGAAGGAACACTGCAGCAGGCCTACTGGCCCATGCGAGGCAGGTCCAAATCTCCAACGGCTTAAGCCAATGCCCCCGACCCAGCCAGGTCAGGTTACATTCACTTAAGGAAGGAGCACGGCATCTGACCTAGTAGCACAAACTAGTCAGGTACAACTCACACCCACCCGCACCCACTCATATATTTATCTAGCCTATTTTAAAACTACACAACGTTTTAGCCTCTATAACTGTAGTCGGGAGTTTGTTCCATTCATCGACAACTCTATTACCAAACCAATGCTTTCCTATATCCTTCCTGAATCTGAATTTATCCAACTTAAAGCCATTGCTGCGAGTCCTGTCAATACTAGATATTTTTAGCACGCTATTTACATCCCTTTATTTATTCCGGTTTTCCATTTATACACCTCAATCATATCCCCCTAATTCTACGCCTTTCTAGAGAGTGCAGATTCAGGGCCCTCAGTCTATCCTCATAGGGAAGATTTCTGATACATGGAATCAACTTAGTCATCCTCCTTTGTACGTTTTCCAGAGCATTTATATCCATTCTGTAATACGGTGACCAAAACTGTGCAGCATAATCTAGATGAGGCCTAACCAAGGATATATAGAGTTGAAGAACAACCTGAGGACTCATATTATTTATGCTTCTTGATATGAAGCCAAGGATTCTGTTTGCTTTATTGCGAACACTTATGCACTGCTGTCTAGGTTTTAGATTACTGCTAACCAGAACTCCTAAATCCTTTTCGCAATCAGTAGTATTAAAATCTACATTATTTAGTTTATATGTGGCATGGGGATTTGTTAGGTTTTAATTTATCTATTTGTCTAAGGACCATGTCACTTGTGACCCTGATCGTGCATAGTTTACTATCGTCTGGTCTACATAATTGATTATTTCTGGAATATCGCTAGTATCTTCCTGTGTAAAAACTGAGAGGAAGTAAGTGTTAAAATTCTACACATTTCCTTATCACTGACGGTGAGCTGACCTGAGTAACTTTTGAGTGGGCCTATCTTGTCCCTAATCTTACTTCTGTATACCTGAAAAAATCCTTTTGGGTTAGTCTTCGATTCTCTTGCAACTTTAACCTCATAGTCTCTTTTTGCTTTTCTTATTCCTTTTTTTATTTCTCTCTTTAACTGAATATATTGATTACTTAATTGCCCCTCTCCTCTTTTGATTCGCCTATATATGCCTCTCTTTGACCAATGAGATGTTTTAATCTATTGTTCATCCATTTAGGATCATTTTTTTTTGATCTGATTTCCTATTAGGAACATAAGTTGTCTGAGCAGCTAGAACTATTCTCTGGAAAACGTCATATTGGCAATCACCACCTACCTGACCCACTGTCAGGTCATTCCAGTTCAGCCTACCCAGGTAATTTTTCAGTCCTACAAAATCAGCTAGGCGGAAGTCAGGGACAGAGACTTGATTGTCATTATTAGGGTAATTCCATGATATATTAAAACTGAGTGATTTGTGATCACTTTCCCAAGCTCATCATTAACCTCAAGATTATTAACTAGCGATTCCCTGCTGGCAAGAACCAAGTCTAGCAGGTTATTTCCTCTAGTTGGTTCTGTCACCAACTGTTTCAAAAACAATCCTGAATCGTATCAAGAAAGTCACTTGACTCTAAATTTCCTGTCAAATTGCTCCAGTCAATTTGTCTAAAGTTGAAATCTCCCATTAGCACAACATTTCATATGTAGATGCCTTCAATTTCATCCCATAGAAGTTTACTGCACTCCCTATCAAGATTTGGGGGCCTGTAAATCACACCCAAGATAAGTTTACACGGCCCTCAAGAAGCTGTAACCAAACAGATTCAGTGGCTGACGCTTCTAATTTTATATCTTGTCTAACACAACAATTTAAATTGTCTCTGACATACATCCTCTCCACCACCCTTCCTGTTGACCCTATCAGTGTGGAATAATTTATAGCCTTGTATGTGACATTCAGAAAGCAACTCTCTATCTTTCAGATTGAGCCAGGTCTCTGTTATAGCAATAATATCTATGTTTCCTGCACTTGCAATTAATCTTAACTCATCTATCTTATTTCTTAAACTCCGGATATTAGTATAGTAAACCTTAAGGAGCTAGTCCCTTGTTTCCCTCTGCTGTCTTCCTTTGTTTGCTGACCTGATCCATTGTATTTATTTGTAACTTTATGATGAATTTCTTTTATACACATACTGTTTTCAGCCCTAGTGTTGCTAAGTGACTGTTTCCCACACACCCATACCTCTATCTTCTATCAGTTTAAAAGAAGAAATATGTCCTACAGTCCATTCGCCTCCACTTTTTCCCCAGTTCCTATTGTAAGTTTTGCTAGAGGTGCTAAAAATCTTATCTAATCTTTCAATTAATTTTTGACCTTATACATTATTATCGTGTCGGTGCTTTTTCTTAGCCTACGTGAACACCTATAGAATTTCATCATTTTCTAATATCATGTATTTTTATTTGATAGCCATTTTCCCTTAATTAAACCCTTTCTAACTAATCATTGTTTTTTAAGGTGTGGGCCAAAGAATAACTGTATAATTCTATTTTTAGCTCTATATATTTTGTAAAAAGTATTTTTAAGTAACTTCTCACCAATAAATTTGAAAACAATTTTTAAGTTGCTGGTGCATTATAAGTTTCTCATAGTTTCTTTCAAATGATCTTCCGGTGATAAGTTTTTCTTATTAACTCTGAGTTCTCTCTCTCTCTCTCTCTCTCTCTCTCTCTCTGATACATTAAAGTAAATCATCCATCCTACTTCCACTACATCACTTCCCAGACTATTCCATTTCATGACAACTCTGTGACTGAAGAAATACTTCCTAATATCCGTGTGATTCATCTTCAACTTCCAACTGTGACCCCTTGTTGGAATATCAGCTTATGTTATTCCATTTGAAAGATGGCATCTCTGGAACATCCTGTCTCTGTCTACCATGTCGATTCCTCTCAATATTTTATATGTCGTTATCATATCTCCCCATCTCTCCTGTCTTCCAGTGTCGTCAGGTCGATTTACCATAACCTCTCATCGTAGGACTTTCCCCTTATCTCCGGGACTAGTCCTGGTGCAAACCTTTGCACTTTCTCTAGTTTCGTTACGTGCTTGGGTAGGTGTGGGTTCCAAATTGGTGCTGCATACTCCAATATGTGCTTAACGTACACAGTGTACAGGGTCCTGAACGATTCCTTATTAAGATGTCGGAATGCTATTATTAGGTTTGCTAGGCGCCCGTATGCTGCAGCAATTTTTTGGTTGATGTGCGCCTCAGATGTACCCAGTGTTTTACTCACCCCAAGTTCATTTTCATTTAGTGGGGTTTGTAGTCTCTGGCCCTCTAGACTGTACTCCGTCTGCAGTCGTCTTTGCCCTTCCCCAATCTTCATGAATTTTCACTTGGTGGGTGTGAACTCCAGGAACCAGTTGCTGCACAAGGCCTGCAGCCTGTGAAGATCCTTTGTAGTTCTGCCTGGTCCTTGTCCTACTGGATTCTTCTCATCAACTTCACATCATCTGCAAACAGGGACACTTCGAGTCTATTCCTTCCGTCATGTCGTTCACAAATGCCAGAAACAGCACCGGTCCTAGGACTGACCCCTGTGGAACTCCACTCGTTACAGGCGCCCACTCTGACACCTCGCCACATACCATGACTCACTGTTGTTTTCCTCACAGGTATTCTTAGATCCATTGTAGTGCCTTCCCCGTTATCCCTGCCTGGTCCTAAAGCTTTTGCTGATTGATTAATTCATGTTAAGCGCTAAACCCATGTGGGTCATTCAGCGCAAGACGTGGTGGAGGCTCGATCCTCCGTCTGCTGAGCGCCAGACAGACTCGCTTCCTATTTGTACTCACCTAAAGCTTTTGCACTAATCTCTTGTGTGGAACTGTGTCAAACGCGTTCTTACAGTCAAGAAAATGCAATCTACCCACCACTCTCTCTCTCTCTCGCTTGTCTTACTGCTGTCACTCTGTCATAGAACTCCAGTAGGTTTGTGACACAGGATTTCCGTCCCTGAAACCGTGCTGGCTGTCGTTGATAAGATCATTCCTTTCTAGGTGTTCAACCACCTTCTCCTGATAATCTTCTCTATGACATTGCATACTATACATGTCAGTGACACTGGTCTATAGTTTAATGCTTGGTGTCTGTCTCCTGTTTTTAAAAAAAATGACTACATTTGCTGTCTTCCATACCTCAGGTAGTCGCCCTGTTTCGATAGATGTGTTGAAGAATGTTGTTATTGGTACACATAGCGCCTCTGCTCCCTCTCAGGACCCCATTTTATCCGGCCCCATCGCTTTTGAGTTATTTAGCTCACTTAGCAGCCTCTTCACTTCTTCCTTATTTTTATGTATTGTGTCCAACACTTGATGGTGTACCCGCCTCTCCATCTTTCTGGAGTCTATTCTGTCTCCCCTGTGAACACTTCTTTGAATCTCATGTTGAGCTTCTCACATACTTCGCTGTCATTTCTCGTGATCTCCCCACCTTCCTTCCTCAGCCTGGTTACCGGTGCACTGTTGTTTTCCTCCTGATGGGCGACAACAGCTTCGGTCAAATTTGGATATCACTGTATGTCATTTTCATTGTCGTTGGGCCTCTCTTTCTTATGTATTCATTTCTGGATCTAACACTTTTTTTCCCTAGTCCTTTGCCTTCTATACTTCTTCCATTCTCTGACATTTTTTTTTTTTGCTCCCAACACCTTTGGGTAAACCAAGGGTCATCCAGGCTTTCTCTTTTTTCTGATACCCGGGAAAACCTCTCCTCAGCTTCCTTGCATATTGTTGTCCATATTCCATCATCTCATTTACTGACTTCCTGCCAGTTCTCTGTTCCACTGAACCCCTGTGCAGGAAATTTCTTCATGCCTGCACAGTCCCTTTCTTGTATTTTGGCCATTCCTCCTGCCCATCCTATTGCCTCTCCATTTGTAACTCTAGTGTGTATTTGAATCAAAACCCTTTATGACCCTGGCCCCAGGGGTCTTTTTATGTGATGTCCTCAATATTGCACTATTCAAGGTGAATACAAAGTCCAGTCTCGCTGGTTCATCCTCTCCTCTCTCTCTGGTAGTGTCCCCGTGTTGGTGAGGTTTCCAGCTACCTCCATCATTTATCTCCACGTTCCTGGGCCCCAGGGCCCCCAGGCCCCCAGTCGTTTTCCTTGTGGTTGAAGTCACCCATAATCAGAAGCTTTGCCCTCCGCATCAGCCCTTCGGCCACTTCAGCCAGTGTGTTAACCATCCCCAAATTACTTCCACACTCTTCCCTTTGGCCTCCTCTGTTTTGTGGAGGTTATGCATCCCCAATTACCACATTGGGTCCTCGGACTAAAGTATTTCTTTATGAATTTTTGCTTTTTTTTGTCTATTTCCAGCTCATCAAAATTCCATGGGTTTTTTGATGAGCAGTCCCTCCCCCCCCCTATGCCCTCTGTCTTTCCTCAGGTTCTGATATTCCATTTGAAAGATGGCATCTGTTATCATTCCAGTGATCTTGGTTTCAATGAGGTTTGATGTCTCACTTATTCATTATTTCATCAGTGTTGGTGTACCTTTCCCCCATTTCCTCTCATTCACTCTGTTTTGGGGGTTTGTGAGGGTGGGGCACCTGACAGTGTACTGTGGGTTCTACAATGTAGTGGGGGGGGGCTGTAAGTGATACTGTGGTTTGTGTTGGGATAGCATGTTTGGTTGTGGGGTTCTGGGGATGGTTCTGTGTGCAAACTTTTGCTCTGCCCTTCTCTGGTTGTCATCAGCTGATTCTGTCCTTGTTTCTCTTCCAACCCCCTTTCCTTCTTGTTCTCTCCCTCAGGTGCTGTCATTCTGTTTTGGTTCTGTTTCAGTCCAGGAACACTTTGTATATTGCCGATTCCTTCCCTGGCTCTTGCAGGATCCTGTTTCCACTTTTTCTGTCTTGAAAATCAGCTTGCCCCCAATTTCCCCCCTTCAATCCCACCTCTTCTCTGAAAATTTACAGTCATTCTTCCCCCCTATTTCTTTGATGATTTTTTCAGTCTTCTTTTTTTCTTCCTGTTTTTCCTCTCCTCGTTCTCCTAAGCCCATTAATAAACACTGACTTCTCTCTCTCCTTCTCTCATTGCCTTTATCTCTGTGTCTCTGGGTTTCCCCTTTGCATGACCATTGTCTACCTTATTTTTTTCCCGTACCACTGGTGGCATGTTTGTGCCTCTGCATGTGACCTATCCCCCCCACCACCTTCTCTCCTTTCTCTTGCTATTATCCCTCTAAACTGCTCTCTCCCCTTCATTCCTCGGCCCCGTTGGGGGGCTGATAAGGCCTTACATAAATTATGTCTCCTTCCTTTCAATTGGGGTCCTCATTTAGTAGGGGGGTCCTGCTTCAAATATTATGTCTTCTCTGGGCGATAGTCCTGTAACGTACTTCAGCCTTTTCCTCAAATTTATACCCTTATCCCGGCCGGGGGTTCGACTTGTGACTCCCTTTCTTCTTCTCCTCCATCATCTTTTTGAATTTTGCAGAACGTTCTTCCTCCATCTTATTCTCCATTTTCCCCAAAACTCACCTACTTTGATATCCCACTCTTGTTCCTCCTAATACATTGTCTTCCATCCATTCTTACTTACCAAAACCTTTTTCCCCTGACCCCGACCCTTAATTCCCCTTTTGAGCCATCTTTTTTTTGGGATAGGTGTTATTTTTGTTGTGTGTGTGTGTGTGTGTGTGTGTGTGTGTATACCCAATTTGGTTTCAGGGGGAACCTGCTCCCGGTCCCCCTTCACTGACCGTTCCCCCGGCCCCTCCTCCCCCGCAGAAACCCCTTTCCCCCTTTGCCTTTTTTCATTGGGGTTCCCCTTGCCGGGCAACCCCTTTTTCCAACCTTTGCACTTTTTTAATTTTTGACGTGTTGACCGGTGGGGTTCAAAACTGGGCCATCCCAATATGGCCTTAGTAAAGGTAAATGTTTTGAAGGGGTTTTTTCCCCAAAAAGGGATCGGAACGTTATTCCGGTTTCCAGGCGCCCATTTGTCCCAGTTATCGGTTGATGTGTGTTCCAGAGACGTGTCGGTTTATACTACCCCAAAAATTTTTCTCCTTTAGGGGAACCCCCTTCCACCTGAACAAAAAAAAATGGAAAAAAAAATAAATAAAAATAAAGCCGGGGGAAGGAATAAAAGAAGTTTT
Source organism: Cherax destructor (assembly GCA_009830355.1). Taxonomy (NCBI): domain Eukaryota; kingdom Metazoa; phylum Arthropoda; class Malacostraca; order Decapoda; family Parastacidae; genus Cherax; species Cherax destructor. Next base: position 30,958 of record WNWK01016455.1, read on the forward strand.
CTGAGTTTTATTAAAATAGATAAAAAAAAAAAAAAAGGCCCTTGTGGTTGGGGCGGGGTGTAGAGTAGGGAAATAAGGCCCGGATGGTCTCAGGTGTAGACGAGATGGTGGGGTTATCCTGGGCGATTTGGTTTCCCTGCCCTTGGGGGCGGGGTAAGACGTAGAAGGGATGGGACAAATTTGTTGACGTACATTTCCCTTCAAATCTCGGTGTCTGAAAGGGGGTGACCGGCCAGCGCAGGCTGATAAGAAAAAAAAATTGGTTCCCCCCCAAATAAAAAAAATAATATTGGGGGAAAAAAAAAAGGGAGTGTGTTTTTTTAAATGGAAGAATTAGGGGAACTATAAAAAAAAACCAAAAATAAGATCAACCTGATCAGGAGAAGGTGGAGGGTTTAAAGGGCCTCCCAGTTCCACCCCAAAATGGTTACTACTACCAGGGGAAATAAAAATCAGACAACCAGGAAAAGGGGGCCCATCAGCCCCCAGATGGGCACGGGGAACTTCGAATGATCTCCCGGTACTGAACAACCAACCCCCAATTAAATCCCTTTTCCCCCATTTGGTGAGGTTTGACTTGGCCCCCTAGATTACCTGTCTGCGGTCTTCTTTCCATTCCAAAACAGTAATGTATAAAAGACATTCATCATAAAGTTGCAAATAAAGACATTGGATCAGGTCAGCAAACAAAGGGAGACAGTAGAGGAAACAAGAGACTAGTTCCCTTAAGGTTTACTATACTAATAGCATTAGTGTAAGAAATAAGATAGATGAGCTAAGATTAATTGCAAGTGCAGGAAACATAGATATTATTGCGATAACAGAGACCTGGCTCAATCTGAAAGAGAGAGAGTTGCCTTCTGAATGTCACATACAAGGCTATAAATTATTCCACACTGATAGGGTCAACAGGAAGGGTGGTGGAGTAGCGATGTATGTCAGAGACAATTTAAATTGTTGTGTTAGACATGATATAAAATTAGAAGCGTCAGCCACTGAATCTGTTTGGTTACAGCTTCTTGAGGGCCGTGTAAAACTTATCTTGGGTGTGATTTACAGGCCCCCAAAGCTTGATAGGGAGTGCAGTAAACTTCTATGGGATGAAATTCGTAAGGCATCTACATATGAAAATGTTGTGCTAATGGGAGATTTCAACTTTAGACAAATTGACTGGAGCAATTTGACAGAAAATTTAGAGTCAAGTGACTTTCTTGATACGATTCAGGATTGTTTTTTGAAACAGTTGGTGACAGAACCAACTAGAGGAAATAACCTGCTAGACTTGGTTCTTGCCAGCAGGGAATCGCTAATTAATAATCTTGAGGTTAATGATGAGCTTGGGGAAAGTGATCACAAATCACTCAGTTTTAATATATCATGGAATTACCCTACTAATGGAAATCAAGTCTCTGTCCCTGACTTCCGCCTGGCTGATTTCATAGGACTGAAAAGTTTCCTGAGTAGGCTGAACTGGAATGACCTGACAGTGGGTCAGGTAGGTGGTGATTGCCAATATGACGTTTTCCAGAGAATAGTTCTAGCAGCTCAGACAGCTTATGTTCCTAATAGTGAAATCAGATCAAACAAAAATGATCCTAAATGGATGAACAATAGATTAAATAATCTCATTGGCCAAAGAGAGGCATATATAGACGAATCAAAAAGGAGAGGGGGAATTAAGTAATCAATATATTCAGTTAAAGAGAGAAATAAAAAAGGGAGTAGGAAAAGCAAAAGAGAGTATGAGGTTAAAGTTGCAAGAGAATCGAAGACTAACCCAAAAGAATTTTTCAGGTATACAGAAGTAAGAATAGGGACAAGATAGGCCCACTCAAAAGTTACTCAGGTCAGCTCACCGACAGCGATAAGGAAATGTGTAGAATGTTTAACACTTACTTCCTCTCAGTTTTTACACAGGAAGATACTAGTGATATTCCAGAAATAATAAATTATGTAGAACAGGACGATAGTAAACTATGCATGATTAGGGTCATAAGTGACATGGTCCTTAGACAAATAGATAAATTAAAACCTAACAAATCCCCAGGCCCTGATGAACTGTATGCAAGGGTTCTAAAGGAATGTAAAGAGAAGCTTAGCAAACCTATGGCTAATCTTTCAACATATCACTGCAAACTGGCATGGTGCCAGATAAGTGGAAAATGGCAAATGTAATACCTATTTTCAAAGCAGGTGACAGGTCCTTAGCTTCGAACTATATACCAATAAGCCTAACCTCCATAGTGGGAAAATTTATGGAATCAATAATTGCCGAGGCAATTCGCAGCCATCTTGAAAAGCATAAATTAATCAACGAATCTCAGCACGGTTTTACAAAAGGGCATTCCTGCCTTACAAATTTATTAACTTTTTTCACTAAGGTTGTTCACAATCTACATAAACGACATAGATGAGGGAATAAATAGCGACATAAGCAAATTTGCCAATGACACCAAAATAGGCCGTCCAATTCATTCAAATGAGGACATTAGAGCACTCCAGGAATAATACACTCCAGGAAGATTTGAATAGACTGATGCAGTGGTCGGAGAAGTGGCAGATGCAGGTTAATATAGATAAATGAAAAGTTCTAAATATTGGACAGGACAATAACCATGCCATATATAAACTAAATAATGTAGATCTTAATACTACTGATTGCGAAAAGGATTTAGGAGTTCTGGTTAGCAGTAATCTAAAACCAAGACAGCAGTGCATAAGTGTTCGCAATAAAGCGAACAGAATCCTTGGCTTCATATCAAGAAGCATAAATAATAGGAGTCCTCAGGTTGTTCTTCAACTCTATATATCCTTGGTTAGGCCTCATATAGAATATGCTGCACAGTTTTGGTCACCGTATTACAGAATGGATATAAATGCTCTGGAAAACGTACAGAGGATGACTAAGTTGATCCCATGTATCAGAAATCTTCCCTATGAAGATAGACTGAGGGCCCTGAATCTGCACTCTCTAGAAAGGCGTAGAATTAGGGGGGATGTGATTGAGGTGTATAAATGGAAAACAGGAATAAATAAAGGGGATGTAAATAGCGTGTTAAAAATATCTAGTATTGACAGGACTCGCAGCAATGGCTTTAAGTTGGATAAATTCAGATTCAGGAAGGATATAGGAAAGAATTGGTTTGGTAATAGAGTTGTCGATGAGTGGAACAACTCCCGATTACAGTTATAGAAGCTAAAACGTTGTGTAGTTTTAAAAATAGGCTAGATAAATATATGAGTGGGTGCGGGTGGGTGTGAGTTGGACCTGACTAGCTTGTGCTACTAGGTCAGATGCCGTGCTCCTTCCTTAAGTGAATGTAACCTGACCTGGCTGGGTCGGAGCATTGGCTTAAGCCGGTGGGAGACTTGGACCTGCCTCGCATGGGCCAGTAGGCCTGCTGCAGTGTTCCTTCTTTCTTATGTTCTTATGTTCATGTTGAGCTCCTCACATACCTCTTGGTTGTTTCTTGTGAACTCCCCACCTTCCTTCCTCAGCCTGATTACCTGGTCCTTGACTGTTGTTTTCCTCCTGATGTGGCTATACAACAGCTTTGGGTCAGACTTGACTTTTGATGCTATATCATTTTCGTATTGTTGCTGAGCCTACCTTCTTACCTGTGCATATTCGTTTCTGGCTCTTCGGCTAATCTCTATTTTCCTGGGTCCTTTGTCTTCTGTACTTTTTCCATTCTCTAGTGCACTTAGTTTTTGCCTCCCTACACCTTTGGGTGAACCAAGGACATACGTACGTACGTACGTGCGCGCGCATGTGTGTGTGTGTGTGTGTGTGTGTGTGTGTGTGTGTGTGTGTGTGTGTGTGTGTGTGTGTGTGTGTGCGGTGTGTGTGCATACGTGTAATTTATTTTAACTTGACTGCCACCTTCCAGTAAGACAGGGTGGCCCAAAGAGGAAAATACATTCACCATCATTCATTCACTTGCATTCTTTCTAGAAGTATGATGATATCATGATGAGATTACCCTCCAACTACAATATCCTCACACCTTATTCAAAGCACAGGCACTGCCCTTCCCACCTCCAGTACTCAAGTCTGGCTCACCAGTTTTTCCTGAATCCCTTCATTAAAGTTATCTTGTTCACAGTCCAACAGCATGTCCATTAATACCTAATAACCTAGTAATCAAAATTGTATGTCTTCTCTACAAGACTTATTAAAGCCACATAGCATGACCTAATAAAATACTCAATTCTCTTGTATTCATTGTAACTCATCTAATGACCAAATGTACTGTTATTGCCTTATTAATCTTAAGTAAATTTAAGTTTGCCCAAAATGCTCTGCATATAAAGGGGCTTTTGGCATGTATACCAAACTACAGCCCTCCTCACTTAGCAACGTACTTGTTTACCGACACCTCGGACTTATGACGGGCTCTCTGACCAGTATTCATACCTAAATAATGTATATTAGAGCTGATTTCCTCTATTCCGTTTATTTCAATATACTACAGTACACTACTGCATAAACATTTAAAAATATACCAGAAATGTTATAAATGGTGCAAAGGAGACATTAAAACAATATCAGAGATGGTTGACACAAACTCACTACCATTATAGTACGCTCCTCACTTAGCAAAGAATTCGTTTAACCCTTTCAGGGTTGGTGACGTACTAGTACGCGTAAATTCTAGCGCCCTCAAATCAAGCGGGAAAAGGCTTGTAGGCTTAGATGTGAAAGAATGGGTATGCGTGGTCAGTGTGCGCAGTATAAAAAAAATCCTGTAGCACACAGTGCATAATGAGAAAAAAACTCCGACCGTGTTTTTGGTTTAAAACAACGACTTTGCAGTCTATTTTCATATGGTATTTATATTTGTATTCTCGTTTTCTTGATCTCATTTGATAGAATGGAAGATATATTACAGAAATAGAGATAATTTTGATTGGTTTCACAATGACAAGTACCTTGAAATTGAGCGCAATGTAGTGAAAATGTTTGATTTTTGCCGATGTTCAAAAGTAAACAAATCACGCCACGCATGAAATACAGTGGACTCCCGGTTATCGGCCATAATTCGTTCCAGAATGCTGTTCGAGTGCCGTTACAGAATGAATTAGTTCCCATAAGGAATAATGTAAATTAGATTAGTCCGTTTAGACCCCCAAAAATATACTTACAAAAGCACTTACAAAAATACACTTACATAATTGTTTGAGTTGGGAGCAGAACGAAATCCAGGGATCCACTGTACATGTCAACTGGTGAATCTAATATTTTTGCACAAGTGCGCTGATATTATTTATACCATGTAATAATATTGGTAGAATTACCGACAATATGTTAGTAAAGGACATGCAACTAATGAATTTATTGTGGCAACGTTGCCCAGAGTTTCTCAGCTAAGATATATGGACACAGTTGGATATAATACTGTCAGGTGAGGTGAAAATTAGTGGTGTTAGAGTAGTAGTGATATAAGTAGTATTAGTAGTAGTAGTAAAGTAACAATGGATTACTTCTACTACTACTACTACTACTAATACTACTTATATCACTACTACTTCTAACACCACTAGTTTTTTCACCTCACCTTGACAGTATATATATACCAACTGTGTCCATATATCGCTTGTAACGGCTTGAGAAAGCTCCTGGAGAGCGAAACGTTGCCACAATAAAATGTCACATTAGTTGCAATTGTGTCCTTTTACTTAACATATTTATACCATTTTTGCAATGGTGCAGTAGTATACATAACAGTAAATCTTCTATTTTTTGTGAGAATAAAAATTCAAATTGGAAAGCAAAAGTAATGTAAGAGGGGCCTGGAGACGTGACTAATGAACAGATAAAATGTTATTTTAATGCCAGGAATCTCTGTCTTGTTTATTCTGGACCCTATTTTGAAATTGGCATCTTTTGAAATTTGTGTGAAATTGGCCAAATTGCCAATTTCTGACCACTTTATTGGGTAATTGAAATCGGTAAATAGGCGGTTTCTTGTACTTAATTGATAGAACAAATAGAATTCTAGCAAAATAGCTATGATTTTGGTAGACTGAAATATTGGAATTGGCCGAAAATAGGGCTCAAAGTGGGCGAAATCGCCGATGCGTAAATATTGCCGATACCACTAACTTTGCGAGAGAATAATTCCGTAAGTTTTCCATTAAATTTCATACTTTTGGTGTTATTATGATCAGAAAAAGATTCTCCATCATTTCATAATTTTTTTTTCCGAAAATTTTTCGACCCTGAGAACGAGTTTGGGAGAGGGCCTCTCGACTTTGAAAGGGTTAACGACATGGTCTCAGGAATGGAACTTCGTCGTTAAGTGAGGAGAGGCTGTATTACATTCCTTTGTATAAACATATATATCAAAATAAAATATTATTAACTATGGTATAGAATCAGAAGACTTAAGCGAGAGAATAATGATAAAATCCACCAATGTTTCACTCGGGATGGAAAAATTCTAGTGAAAAAAACAAGTGTAGGTCAGTTGTATACTATCACAACTGAGACTGAACTATCAAGATTCCTTAGGGATGCAAATACGTATAACAGAGACTGTATAAACACAATGTCCAATACCAAACCCCTACGTATAGTGTAGTGTATGTTTTGCCCATCTACCTCATTTAAGTATTTGTCTATCCTCTGATGAATATTTTTGACAAATAGTTTTACTTTTATTTTTAAATACATACAATTTTTACTTGTGCCCATTTTTCAACCCACATACCTATATATTTTTATCAGCTTACTTGCTTAGAATTTATAAGTTCTATTAATCACCTTATTTGCTAAAAATTGTACTTATCTTTTAATATTTTTAATACTAATAAATTTTACTTTTGTATGCTTTTATACACTTTAGCACTTATCTCTCTTTTAATAATTAACTTTAATTTTCATTATATTGCCCTTAATAAATTCTATAATCACAACTAGTGCAATACTGAATCTTAATATTTGTTCCATTATAACTTAACCCTTTGGGGGTCGGTGCCGTACTAGTACGTTTTACGAGTAGGGGTTGGTGCCGTACTAGTACGCCCAAATTCTAGTGGCCTCAATTTAAGCAGAAAACGTCTGGTAAGCATACATATCAAAGAATGGGTTTGTGTGGTCAGTGTGCGCAGTATAAAAAAAATCCTGCAGTACACACTGCATAATGAGAGAAAAAAAACTCTGACCGTTTTTTTCGATTAAAACAGCGACTTTGCAGTCGATTTTCGTATAGTATTTATTGATGTATTCTCGTTTTCTTGGTCTCATTTGATAGAATGGAAGATATATTACAGAAATAATGATGATTTTGATTGGTATGACAATGACAAGTACCTTGAAATTGAGCTCAAAGTAGCGAAAATGTTCGATTTTTAACGATTTTCAAGAGTAAACAAATCACACCATGCCTCCAATACACATCAACTGGCGAGTCTTATATTCATGCACTAGTGCTCTGATATTATTTATACCATTTTTACAATGATGCAGTTGTATACATAACATTAAATCTTCTATTTTTGTTAGAATAAAATTCAAAATGAAAAGCAAAAGTAATGGAACAGGGCCTGGAGATGTGACTAATGAACAGAGAACATGTTATTTTAGTGCCAGGAATGTCTGCCTTGTTTACTCTGGACCCTATTTTGAAATTGGCATCGTTTGAAATTTGTGTGAAATTGGAAAATTGCCATTTTCTGACCACTATTTTGGGTAGATGAAATTGGTAAATAGGCGGTTTCTTGTACTCACTCGATAGAAGAAATACTGTTCTAGCGAAATAGCTATAATTTGAGGAGACTGAAACATTGGAATTGGTCGAAAATAGGGCTCAAAGTGGGCAAAATCGCCGATGCGTAAGTGTCATGGCTACCGCTAACTTCGCGAAAGCATAATTCCGTTAGTTTTTGATCAAATTTCATAATTTTGGTGGCGTTATGATCGGAAAATGAATCTCTATCATTTCATAAGAAAAAAAAAAAATTTCCAAAAAATTTTCGACCCCAGGAACACTTTCCTGAGAAGGCCTGTCGACCCCCAAAGGGTTAATACTAATCATAGTAACTTTCCAACCAGTTCTATTAACTAGTTAAATAATAAATCAATTACACTGTAAAGATATATCCTAAACCTCTGTGACTTCTATTCAAAAGTCTGTTAATCCAATTAGCTAGAAAAATCAATTGAACAGATATCATATCTTTAAGTCTAGCATTATTCATTGTTCTTAATCTTTTTAGAATCTCACTCATATATAAACTTTTGTTTAATTAATTAACTTACTCAGGTGCTAACTCAGGTGCTATAGTTTTAGATTCTTATTAGCTGTAAATTGACTACCTTAGCTCATTCTTTCATTTTTGTAAACATATTCAAAGTACTAACTCACGTGCCAAGAAATCCTTTTGCATTGTCCTATTCTTAGGTCTACTTGTGTTGTTCTAATTTTAAGTTTAATTATAGAATCACACTAAATCTTATGATTCCAAACATTGATCCTGAAATCAACCTTCTATTAAATGACTTACATGAACCTAACAACAATTGTCATTACTACACAGCAGAACAGGCTAAAACACTACACATGTGTACGCACGCCACACACACATACACTTGAAGTAGTCAGGACACAGAAGTAGTATACCATACAACTGTTCATGTATTAGCATCAATATTATTACCAATGTATAAGTAGTAACTTTTAGTAGCAGTGGTTAGTAGCATTCTAGAATTAAAATTAAATTAGGTTGGCCCTGTGAACGAGATGCCAAGACGCACGCACACACACACACACACGCTCACATAAACCAACAATTGGGTTTGTCTTAGCTTAGCTTAGTAGTATTACTCGTTTCTAGAACTAGTACTAGCAAAAGCTAGTATAATATTAGGATAGTATTCCAAACCTTGTGAAGTATTGCAAACTTTAGGAAGATTATCTTAACAGACGGACATAGTCACACGAACACTACACTACTCTGACAGTGTTTATTCAATAAGTAAGCAAAGTTATACAGGTATACACGAGTACAGTGATAGGCTATCACACGGAGCATACGTGTAGGGAGCCTAGGATAACCCAGAAGGCCGTCACATTGAAATATTCTAATTAAATCAATGCAGTGAGGACAGGCACACACACATACACGTACACACACACTCACTCACATGACAGTAGACCTACAAGAACCTGACCACTAACCCAATAACACTTCCCTCCCCCCTCCCCCACTTGTACCTCCTAACCCTCCTACACACACACACACACGTGCGACACACACGTGCGACACACACGTGCGACACACACACACACACACACACACACACACAAACACACACACACATGTACACACACACACATGTACACACACACACACACACATACACACACAAACACACACACGTACACACACACACACACATGTACACACGTGTACGCACGCCACACACACATACACTTGAAGTAGTCAGGATATAGACATAGTACCATACAATTGTTCGTGTAGTAGCAACAATATTATTACCAGTTTATAAGTAGCAACTATTAGTAGCAGTGCTTAGTAAGATTACAGAATTAGATTTACAATAGATAAACACTGTGGAAGAGGTGCCAAGACGCGCACACACACGTACACGCTTGAAATAGTCAGGGTGTAGTAGACCATACAGCTGTTCTTGTATTAGCAATTATATTTTTATCAGTTATATAGGAAGTAGTATTCTTTTTAGTTTTTGTAGCTAAGTAAGGTAGGAAGAAAATTCAAATACGTGGGCGGAGTGCAGGCGCGGTGAGCCAGAGGTAAACATACACACGCACACACAGTGAGGACAGGCGCGCACACACACATGTACACACATACACTCAGTTAGGCCTAGCATTGACCAGTAGACCACTACCCATTTCCCTACAAACCCCGTAATCCTCTCACGCTCACGCACACACACACACACACACACACACACACACACACATACGCTCACACACGCACACACTCTCTCTATACCCTCTATACCCTTTGGTATCACTATCCAGTTATAGAACTATAGTTATAGTACTAGCAAAATCCTAGATTAATATTAGGAGAGTAGCCAACTAGTACTAGCAAAATCCTAGATTATTATTAGGAGAGTAGATACATCTATACCTCTATACCCCCTCTCCCCCTCCCGATCCCTCCCTACCTCTCCCTACCCCTCTCCCTCTCCCTACCTCTCTAGTTTTAGCAATATTCTAGCTGTCCTCTCTAGTACTAGCAATATTCTAGCTTAATATTTACGAGAGTAGTCCAAACTTTCTGAAAACCTATATCCCCCCCACTCTCTCCCTCCCTTCTCCCTCAAACGCACACCCCCCTCTCCCTCTCTATACCCCCCTCCCCTTCTCCCTCACACACAAACCCCCTCTCTATACCTCCCTCTTCCCCCATCTCCCCCTCCATATCCCTCCCTCTCCCTCTCCCTACCTCTCTCTCCCCCTCTCCCTCCCTCTCTTTCTCCTACCCCCCTCTTCCTCCCTCTCCCTCTACCTATCTCTCTTCCTACCTCTCTACCTCCCTCTCTCTCTCCCTCTCCCTCTTGCTCTCTTCTCTCTCCCTCTATCCACCCTCTTCTACATTTCCTCTAAGCTAGCTCTCTCCCCCACCCCCATCCCTATCCTTTCTCCGTTTCTCCCTCAACCCCTTCCTTACCCCTCTTACTCCTTTCTCCTGACACCTCAATACAACCACAAGGGACTCAGTGGGAAGATGGGTGGCTCAGAGGGGGTGTCTACAAGGAAGAAGATTGTCGTGTCAGTATCATATATACACTTGTGTAGTGTATCTTTCCTTTTATACAGCTGGTCCCTTTGCGTGTGACGTCACGGTACCCGCTGACGTCAGAGGCTCAGCGCATGTGCACAGCCTCTCATAGGCACTCTCCCTCACTAACGTTAGACCTACAGGCGAGACAGACGGTGTGCTGGACTCTCCTTCACTTACTGTAAATATACCGTAACCATCCAACAAGGAGTATCTTTGACCTCCTATATATCTCTCCCAAGACCCACGCGACAAGATGGCCGATCAGGGAAGGCAACAGTGGGAGGAGGAAATTTCTAGAAGGGAGAAGGAATGGGAGAGGAAGATATTGGTGATCACCGAGGAGCTCGATGAAAGGGAAAAGGAATGGGAGAGGAAGCTATTGGTGATCAGCGAGGGAATGGAGAAGAGGATAGCTGAGGAGAGTAGAAAATGGGTAATGCAAGCCAAAAAAGCGGAAGCCAGGATCCAGACCCTAGAAGAGAAGCTGCAGGGACTGACACAGAATAGAGACAACAGTACCTGGCAGGAAACAACGCTTGGGGCTTGTGCACCAGGCACAGCCAAAGGGAATGAGGAGAAAGGAGGAGAACTCAGGTACGCACAGGCACTGGCAGGCACACATGGGGCCCGAAGCAAGACGAGCAGGATAACAACACACGAGAGGGATATAGAAGAAGCAGCCAGGGTCACGAAGAGCACCACAGGAACAACGAATGGGAGCACAGAAACAACATATGAGAGGGTAGACAAAACAGCAGACACGCTAAACATGGAGACCCCAACAACACACTGCAGCGGACAGGGACGTAAGAGCAGACCGGAACACAAAGGAACACGGGAATACATTCATGACAGCACCGGAGAGGATAATGCACCTTTGACAAGGCAATGGGAGACACAGTGGGAGGAGGAAAGGGAGAAGTCGATTTTCATCTATGGCCTGAAGGAAGTCGAAGGAGACACCCACGACAGAAGGAAACAGGAGGAGACAGAACAGATCGATGGTATCATGCTAGCAATAGGGGGAGACTCATCCCAAGTGACAAATTTTTGGAGAATCGGGTGGTACACAAGGGGAAGAAATCGACCCCTCAAGGTAATATTCAAGGCAGAATCAGCACGCACCATGATCCTGCAAGAGAAAGCTCGGCTGAGGACGAACCAGGGTACCGAAATGTATATCTAGATCGAGACAGAACACAGGAAGAAAGGGAGGCCCGGAGGAGAGGATAAGAAGGAGAAGAGAGGGGGGAGGGGAGACAGCGAGATACGGAGGACACCAAGCCCAAGCAGGACAAACACACACACTGGAAATACCCTCAGCGGGCCTCATATCACAAACAACCCACGACACCCATACACTCTAGCACCACACCCACTTATCAGGCCCCCTGTCCCCACCCTAGCAAATGAAAACCCACCGTCACAGTTACCCCCACCCCACCTCAAGCTGCACCCCACCTGCCCATACCCCAACCATACAATCACCCCACCCATGCTCCAACCCCCTGCGGGCACCTTGCCCACACCCCCATCCCACCAAGATCTCCCCAGGGCCACAGTATTGGAAACAAGGTTGAAGGTTTGGTACACAAATGCGGATGGAATTACGAATAAGTATGAAGAGTGGAATGAAAGAATAGATGAGGCATCCCCAGACATCATAGTGGTCACAGAAACTAAAATAAATGAGACAGTAACAGATGCAATCTTCCCACAGGGATATCAGATCCTGAGGAAAGATAGGAAGAGCAGGGGGGGTGGAGGGGTCGCATTGCTTGTAAGGCACCGTTGACACAACATATGTCTTCTCTCACCCAAATCCAGTTATACTGGCCAACACTGTTAATGCCGAATTACAGAAAATATCAACATGGATGACGACTAACAAGCTTACTCTCAATACTGACAAGACCTACTTCATACAGTTTGGAAGCAAAGTCACAAATGTTCCACTTAACATAACACTTAATGGTACACCCATCACAAGACTCACAGAGGGAAAATTCCTAGGAATCCACCTTGACAGTAGCCTTAAATTCCAAACACATATACAACAAATTTCCAAGAAAATCTCGAAGACAGTAGGCATATTATCAAAGATACGCTATTATGTACCTCAATCAGCTCTCCTTGCACTCTATCATTCACTTATCTACCCGTATCTCACCTATGGAATCTGTGCATGGGGATCAACAACGTTAAATCACCTTAGACCACTCATAACACAACAAAAGGCCGCAGTCAGAATGATAACAAATTCCACTCTAGACAGCATACTCCACCAATATTCAAAAGTCTCAAACTACTCACCGTAAAGAACATTCATACTTACTCTTGTGCCTACTACATATATAAAACTTTACACTCTAATATAAACCCTCTGCTCAAAACTCTCCTCACCAACTTTAATAGGACCCATGACCACAACACACGACACAGATCACTTTTTGATATACCCGTGTTCATATCAACCTATGTAAAAATTCTATGCACATAAAGGGCCCCAGAATCTGGAATTCATTACCAGTAAATATTAAGATAATCTTGTCTGAAAATCAATTTAAGACTCAACTCAAAACCACCTACTCACCCAAACCTAAATGATCATGCTATAAACTACTTTGAAAAATGCCATTGTTACTTTCCTATACGATAATCTCAATTTTTAATAATATGTTACTATTATGTTACCCCTACTCATATTATAAGTTAATGTCAAAGATGCTCAATGTTATTTTCCTTAAGATAATCTCAATTCCATATTATCATTCAAGAATCTTAACACCTGTAACAATCTAAGATCTAATATCATTATATAATAATTTAAACAGTAAAATTTCATCATATTGTAATTTTGAAAATAATTTTTAACTAGAATAAACTCAATAAATTTCTCTAATATTAAGTACCTAGTTTTTAAGGGACTAGAATAAGCTGCCCCTAATGCCATGGCATGTCAGTGGCTCTCCTTGCACTCAATTTACATTGTAACTTCCAATACCCATGTAACCTGCAATGAAATAAAATTTGTTTGTTTGTTTGTTTGTTTGAAATGGTAGGAGTGGAGGGGGGTAGAGAACGGGATTTCATAGTAGGTACCATCCAGTCTGGGGAGCATAAGATAATCATTGCAGTGATGTATAACCCACCACAGAACTG
>WNWK01016456.1:5000-44899 GCA_009830355.1 Cherax destructor
GAATCTTCTGTACCTGCCAGAGTGCCATCATCCTGATACCAAATATTGAACTCGCTGCACAAGCAAGCATTTACATTGTAATTTAATAATTAGGATATTGCTATGACTAGACACTAATATGAGGAGCAGAAGATAAAAAAAATCTTTAACAGAACTCTTAACCAGACTTCAATAAAAACCTGTCAGAGAAAGTTATATGTAGACAGCAGTGGCTATATAACTGTAAAACTATCCGAGGCATTAGCAGCACACTGTTCCCTGAAGTAAACACAACTCTCTTGAACTATCTACATCCCATCCAGTCTGAGTTTTGGACAAAATTGAAAACCACAAAGTGATCCATATCTCTCTTATTTCTTTCAGTTTTAATCGTAAGAATGAACTAACATCACTGGGGTTCTGCAGCGCCTTGAGAATGAGAACTATTCTGTTAGATACAAGGGGCCATTTATCAGGACCTTCATTCTTGAAGTAAAAGGCACACCTTTGCGCTGGTGAAGGGTTCTTGATTCAGATACTTGGAGCTATCCTCTACTTCCACGGATCAAACCTGATTGACCTCCATTGCCCAGTTGATACATTATGAAAGAAACCCTTGAGTATGAGACCGGAACGTTACTTCCTAGTGTAATCCTTAAGTGTGAGGTCCGAGTGTTACTCTCAAGTGCAAGCTCTGAGTGTAATCTTTGAGGAACCTTTGTAACCTCGAGTGTAACCCTTTAGTGTAGCCCTCGAGTGTAACCCTTTAGAATAGCTCTCGAGTGTAACTCACGAGTGTAATTCTCGAGTGAAACCCTCGTCTGTAAACCTCTAATCTAACCTTCTAGTGTAACCCTCGGGTGTAATCCTCTAGTGTAACCCTTGGGTGTAATCCTCTAGTGTAACCCTCGATTGTAACCCTCTAGTGCAACTTTCGAGTGCAACCCACGGGAGTAATCCTCGAGTTAATCCCTCCAGTGTAACCCTCTACTGTAACCCTCTAATGTAACACTCTAGTGTAACCCTCAATTGTAACCCTCGGGTGTAACCCTCTAGTGTAACCCTCGAGTGTAACCCTCGGGTGTAATTCTCGAGTGAATCCCTCTAGTGTAACGCTTTAGTGTAACCCTCGAGTATAACCCTCTAGTGTAACCCTCTAGCATAACCCTCGAGTGTAACATTCAAGTGTAACCCTCGAGAGCAACCCTCGAGAGCAACCCTCGAGTGTAACATTCAAGTTTAACCCTCGAGAGTAACCCTCGAGTGTAACCCTGGAGAGAAATCCTCTAGTGTAATCCTCGAGCGCAACCCACGGGTGTAATACTCGAATTAATCCCTCGAGTGTAACCCTCTACTGTAACTTTTAAGTGTAACATTCTAGTGTAACCCGCTATTGTAACCCTCGAGAGTAACCCTTTAGTCTTCTTGTGTAACCCTCGAGTGCAACACTTGAGTGTAACCCTTGGGTGTAATCCTCTAGTGAATCCCTCTAGTGTAACTCTCTAGTGTAAACCTCTAGTGTAACCCTTTAGTGTAACGCTCAAGTGTAACCCTTTAGCATAACCCTCGAGTGGAACCCTCGAACGTAACCCTTGGGTGTAATCCTCGAGTGAATCCCTCTAGTGTAACCCTCTAGTGTAACGCTCTAGTGGAACCCTATAGTGTAACCCTCTAGTGTAACGCTCAAGTGTAACCCTTTAGCGTAACCCTCGAGTATAACACTCGAGTGTAACCATCTAGTGTAACCCTCTAGTGTAACCCTCTAGCATAACCCTCGAGAGTAACAATCGAGTGTAACATTCAAATATAACCCTCGAGAGTAATCCTCGAGTGTAACCCTCAAGTGTAACCCTCGAGGGAAATCCTCTAGTGTAATCTTCGAGCGCAACCCTCGGGTGTAATCCTCGAGTTAATCCCTCGAGTGTAAACCTCTACTCTAACACTTAAGTGTAACATTCTAGTGTAACCCTCTATTGTAACCCATGGGTGTAACCCTCTAGTGTAACCCTCGAGTGTAGCCCTCTAGTCCTCTAGAGTAACCCTCGAGTGCAACCCTCGAGTAACTCTTGTGTGCAATCCTCAAGTGAATCCCTCTAGTGTAACCCTCTAGTGTAACCCTCTAGTGTAACTCTCTAGTGTAACGCTCAAATGTAACCCTTTTGCGTAACCCTCGAGTGTAACACTCTACTGTAACCCTCTAGCGTAACACTCTAGTGTAACCCTCTATTATAATCCTCGAGTGAATCCCTCTAGTGTAAAGCTCTAGTGGAACCCTATAGTGTAACCCTCTAGTGTAACCCTCTAGCATAACCCTCTAGCATAACCCTCGAGAGTAACCCTCGAGTGTAACATTCAAATGTAACCCTCGAGAGTAATCCTCGAGTGTAACCTCGAGCGTAACCCTAGAGGGTAACCCTCGAGTGTAACCTCTAGTGTAACACTCTAGCATAACCCTCGAGAGTAACCCTCGAGTGTAATATTCAAGTGTAACCCTCGAGAGTAACCCTCGAGTGTAACCCTCAAGTGTAACCCTCGAGGGAAATCCTCTAGTGTAATCTTCGAGCGCAACCCTCGGGTGTAATCCTCGAGTTAATCCCTCGAGTGTAACCCTCTAGTCTAAGCCTTAAGTGTAACATTCTAGTGTAACCCTCTATTGTAACCCTTGGGTGTAACCCTCTAGTGTAACCCTCGAGTGTAGCCCTCTAGTCCTCTAGTGTAACCCTCGAGTGCAACCCTCGAGTAACTCTTGGGTGTAATCCTCAAGTGAATCCCTCTAGTGTAACGCTCTAGTGTAACCCTCTAGTGTAACCCTCTAGTGTAATGCTCAAATGTAACCCTTTTGCGTAACCCTCGAGTGTAACACTCTACTGTAACCCTCTAGCGTAACACTCTAGTGTAACCCTCTATTATAATCCTCGAATGAATCCCTCTAGTGTAACCCTCTAGTGCAAAGCTCTAGTGTAACCCTATAGTGTAACCCTCTAGCATAACCCTCGAGAGTAACCCTCGAGTGTAACATTCAAATGTAACCCTCGAGAGTAACAATCGAGTGCAACCTCGAGTGCAACCCTCGAAGGTAACTGTCGAGTGTAACCTCTAGTGTAACTCTATACTGTAACCCTCTAACGTAACACTCTAGTGTAACCCTCTATTGTAATTCTCGAGTGAATCCCTCTAGTGTAAAGCTCTAGTGGAACCCTATAGTGTAACCCTCTAGTGTAACGCTCAAGTGTAACCCTCTAGCGTAACCCTCGAGTGTAACACTCGAGTGTAACCATCTAGTGTAACCCTCTAGTGTAACCCTCTAGCATAACCCTCGAGAGTAACTCTCGAGTGTAACATTCAAATGTAACCCTCGATAGTAACCCTCGAGTGCAACCTCGAGTGCAACCCTCGAGGGTAACTCTCGAGTATAACCCTCGAGGGTAACTCGAGTGTAACCTCTAGTGTAACCCTCTACTGTAACCCTCTAGCGTAACACTCTAGTGTAACCCTCTATTGCAATTCTCGAGTGAATCCCTCTAGTGTAAAGCTCTAGTGGAACCCTATAGTGTAAAGCTCTAGTGGAACCCTATAGTGTAACCCTCTAGTGTAACGCTCAAGTGTAACCCTTTAGCGTAACCCTCTAGTGTAACCCTCTAGCATAACCCTCGAGAGTAACCCTCGAGTGTAACATTCAAATGTAACCCTCGAGAGTAACCCTCGAGTGTAACCTCGAGTGCAACCCTCGAGTGTGAGGTGTCAGGAGGAAAACAAGGTGAGTCTGGGCGACCAATATAAAAAAAATGAGTTTGTATAAGTGTTTTTGCTGTTGGGTGAAGCGGAAGTGCTGCCGACGGCGGGGATGGCGACGGTGACGCCGGTGACGGCGGTGGCGCTGGTGACGGCGGTGGCAGCTGTGGGGTCGGCAGTGGCGGCAACGTTGGTGTTTACACTGGTGATGGTAGGTGTAATGGTGATGGTGGATATAATGGTGATGGTGTTGTAATGGTAATAGTGGTGGTAATGGTGATGGTGTTGTAATGGTGATGATAGTTATAATGGAGAGGGTGGTTGTAATAGTGATGGTGGTTGTATGTTGATGGTGGTTGTAAAGGAGAGGGTGGTTGTAGTGGTGATGGTTGTAATGGTGATGGTGGTTGCAATAAAGATGGTGGTTTAATGGTGAAGGTGGTTGTAATGGTGATGGTATTTGTAATGGTGGTTGTAATGGAGATGGTGGTTTAATGGTGATGGTATTGTAGTGTTGGTGTTGTAATGGAGATAGTGTTGTAATAGTGATGTTATTGTAGTGGTGATGGTGTAGTAATGGTTATGGTGTTGTAATGGTGATGGTGTTGTAATGGTGATGGTGTTGTAAGGTGATGGTGTTGCAATGGTGATGGTATTGTAGTGGCGATGGTGTTGTAATGGTGATGGAGTTGTAATGGTGATGCTGTTGTAATGGTGATGGTGTTGTAATGGTGATGTTGTAATAGTGATGGTGGTTGTAATAATGATGTTGTATTGGTGATGATAATTGTGGCATGCAAAGAGTATGTTACAATTTATTCGGCGTATGTCCCATATAGGCTGCATCCCAACCAGCAAACCGGGTGCTGAGGGTTTAATGATGAATAGGGAACCCATCGTTAAATCACAACTTTCCCTGTATGAATCTTAGCCCTGGCTTTGTCTCTGTTGATGCTTTCCTCTCTCATTACATTGTTAAATGCTCTAAACTTCAGAACACCCGTGACTTAACCTGATTCCTTCCCCTTTCATCTCTTCCCCCTTCTCCTTTTTTCTCCTATGGGTTTTCCTTTCTTTCTTTTCTTTTGCCTTGTATTTGTCCTTCATTTTATTCGCCTTTCCTCCCACTGTGTTCTCGTCCCACCCTTGCGGGCCGCTAGCCTCATTGCAGTGCTCCCTTCCTAGAATATGAATGTCTCCACTACTACTATTACTACTACTACCAGTTCCACTACTTACTCCATTATTTCACCACTCTCTTGTACCCTTCCCTGTCTGCCTGCCTATAAATACCCCTTCCTCCGTCTCTGTGTGTTAGTGTGACTTTGTAAATGGTCCAAGTCGGGCCGAAACGTCGTCGTAAGCTCCTCCCTTTTACATGTGAGGGTTGTGTGTGTATTGTTCCAGTCACGGTATTGTGCCTTTTTTGTTATTGATGATGGTGTTGTAATGGTGATGGTGGTTGTATTGGTCATTGTAATGGTGGTTATAAGGGTGATGCAATGGAGGTGTTGTAATGGTGAATGGTTATAATGGTGATGGTTGCAATGGAGGTGTTGTAATGGTAAATGGTTATAATAGTGATGATGGTTGTAATGGTGATGGTGATTTTAATGGTGAAGGTGTTGTAATGGTGATAGTAGTTGTAATGGTGATGGTGTTGTAATGGTGATGGTTGTAATCGTGGTTGTAATGGTGGTTTAATGGTGATGTTGTAATGTTGATGTTGTAATGATGATGTTGTAATGGTGATGTTGTAATGGTGATGTTGTAATGGTGATGTTGTAATGATGAATTGTTGTAAGGGTGATGGTGGTTGTAATAGTGATGTTGTAATGGTGATGTTGTAATGGTGTTGGTTGTTGTAATGTTGGTGCTATTGTAATAATGATGGTATTGTAATGGTGATGGTGTTGCAGTGGTGATGTTAGTTGTAATGGTGATGGTGGTTGTAACTGTTTTATGATTGTAATGGTAATGGTGTTGTAATGGTGATGTCGATTGTAATGGTGACGTGTTGCAATGGTAAAGGTGCTATAATAGTGGTGTTGTAATGATGATTGTGCTGTATGGGTGATTGTGTTGTAATGGTGATGTTGTAATGGTGATGCTGATTGTAATGATGATGGTGTTGTAATTGTGATGACGTTTGTAATGATAATGATGTTTGTTTTGGCGATGGTGGTTGAAATGGTGATTGTGGTTGTAATGGTGATGGTGTTGTAATGGTGATGGTGGTTGTAATTGGGATGGTGTTGTAATGGTGATGGTAGTTGTAATGGTTATGATGGTTATAATGGTGATGGTTGTTGTAATCTACTTACCTGGAGTCTATCTGGAGGGTATTCCGGGGGTCAACGCCCCCTCAGCCTAGTCCATGACCAGGCCTCCCGGTGGATCATGGCACCGACTTTAAGTATATGTATAGCTCCCTCTTGAAGGGTGCCAGGGGTCTATTGGTGATTCCCCTTATGCCTGGTGGGAGACAGTTGAACAGTCTTGGGCCCCGGACACTTATTGTGTTTTCTCTTATTGTACCCATGGCGCCCCTACTTTTCATTGGGGATATTTTGCACCGCCTGCCCAGTCTTTTGCTTTCATAGGGAGTGATTTCTGTGTGCAGATTACGGTCCATTCCTTCTAGGAATGTACCGTAATATGCACACGGTAATTATGATATATCTGTCTAGGGAATTATAATACATCTCTCTGACATGATTCCAGCGAGTACAAGTCAAGTGCTTCCAGGCGTTCCCAGTAGTTAAAGTGATTGATGGAACTTATACGTTCAGTAAAGGTTCTCTGTACATTCTCTAGATCTGCAATTTCACCTGCTTTGAACGGAGATGTTAATTTACAGTAGTATTCCAGCCAAGAGAGAACAAGTAATTTAAAAAGGGTCATCATTGGCTTCGTATCTCTTGTTTTCAACGTTCTTATTATCCATCCTATCATTTTCTTTGCAGATGTGACAGTGACATTGTTGTAATCCTGGAAAGTCAGATTTTCAGATATTACTACTCCCAGGTCCTTCACATTATTTTTTCCACTCTATTCTATGATTAGAGTTTTTAGTATACTCTGTTCTAGTTATTATCTCCTCCAGTTTTCCATAATGGAGTAGTTGGAATCTGTCTTCACTGAACATCATATTGTTTTCTATTGCCCATTGGAAAACTTGGTTTATAACTTCTTGGAGGTTTACCGTGTCCTCAATGGATGACAGTCTCATGCAGATCCTAGTATCGTCTGCAAACGAAGACACGGTGCTATGGATTACATCTCTGCCTATGTCTGATATGAGGATGTGGAACAGGATGGGGGAGAGAATTGTGCCTTGTGGAACAGGGCTTTTTACTATGGCAGCCTTTGACTTAACTCTGTTTACCACTACTTTTTGTGTTCGAATGGTTAGAAAGTTGAAATTCTATCTGCCCACTTTGCCAGTTATCCCTTTAGCACGCATTTTGTGTGCTATTACACCATGATCGCACTTGTCAAAGGCTTTCGCAAAGTCTGTGTATAGTTCATCTGCATTCTTTTTGTCTTCCAGTGCATCCAAGATATTTCATAGTGATGCAGTAGTTGCGAGAGGCAGGAGCGACCTGCTCTGAACCCATGTTGCCTTGGGTTGTGCAGTTTTTGGAAATCCAATTGATTTGCAATCCTGCTTCTTAGCACTCTTTCAAAGATTTTTATGATATGGGACGTTAGAGCTATTGGTCTATAGTTCTTAGCTAATGCTTTGCTGCTGTATCCGTTTTTAGTGATTGTGGAATTTCACCCATGTATGTTGTATATGCTCCTTTTTCATATGATGATAATTGCACACGAGAGGGATTTCTTGCAGTTCTTAATGAACACAAAGTTCCAAGAGTCTGGGCCTGGGGCTGAGTGCATGAGCATGTTGTAATAGCTTTGTCAAAGTCTGATGGAGTTTGGATAATGTCAGAAATTTGGCATACATTGACGGAGTTTTGAGACTCATTCATGGAAAAATTATTTGGATTGTTGATCTTTAGACTGATTAGTGGCTTGCTAAACACAGAGTCGCACTGAAACTTTAGTATCTCACTCATTTCTTTGTTGTCATCTGTGTAAGTCCCATCTTGTCTGAGCAAAGGCCCAATACTAGACATGGTTTTTGCCTTGTTTTTTGCATTTGAAAATATGGGGAATTAAGGCAGTGTGTGTGTGGGGGTCACGGCTAAGTCGGGTTAGTGATCTCTTGTTTCAGTCGTGAATTCATTCTGAAGTCTGCCACACCACTTCAGGGTAACTTCAATCAATGGGGTACTGGCCTTCATTCCTCACAGTAGGCAGTGTGGTTGTGACAGGCAGCTGATATGGTAATGTTTGGTCGTGGGTGCCACCTCTACGCACGTGTATACACCTGAATGCATTCATCAATACTCACGTAGTAGTGTTAGGGGCAGGGGGATACCTGAGAATTATCTGTGTGAGTCACGCAACTGCCTGCTCCCTTGCCTGTGGTGATCGTATGGTGTACAAGTGTATTCACCGCGCAAGGACACAGGAGGGAAGTTGAACTGTGACTGACCCGCCGTCGGCTCAGCCTACACCTGTGGACACTCACACTGCCAGGCTGAAGGTGCCTAAGGCGGTATTGTTTATGGGAAGTGTAACTACTGCCTTAAGATAAACGACTATCTCTAACTTAACTTAAATATGTGTAGTAGTAATGTAGTAATTGTAGTGTATAAGTAGCCTAGGAGTTACGAGGCTAATTGTTAGTAATTAAGTACATACAGAATTGACACCTCTCTAGGCGTCATCCCACACTTCCCTACATTCCCCCACCATGGAGGGGGTATAACGGTTCTGGGGAATCACGAAATTTCCCACAAAAAGAAATATTTCTGATTTCTTTCAATTTCACTAATCACTTTCAGTTCCTTCTGTCTCTTCTGGATCCTGTATGACTCCTTGAACTTAAGCTCAATACTTTCCACTTCCCCGGTCAGCGCTTCCGTGTATCAGATAATCTAGCATTCTTGAGGAGCTCAGTGATTCTTCGTCATATTCTGTAGAGGGAGCATCTCTCTCTCTCCAGTTTACTTCTTTTCTTTTTTCTTACGGAAATATGCCTTGAACATACTTCAGTTGCGAGGAAGTTGATCCTTTCAAGGCACTGGTTTGGATCCATGTTATTTAAGATATCTTCCCAACATGTTTCATTTCAGACAAGGTTTACCTAATCCCAGTTGATGCTTTTGTTATTGAGGTTGTATTTAGTGAAGACACCTTCATAGATGCGTGCATTTTGCTGGTCAGAACCCTTGTACATGTAGGTCTGAACTTCGATTAGATGGTGATCGGAATTTGTTGTTTTTATATTATCTTTCATACCAGGTCCTCAATATTTGCGAAAATAAGGTCAAGTGCGTTCTCCAGTCTTGTTGGCTCAACTATATGTTACTTAGGGTGTGTTTAGTGCACAGATTCAGCAGCTCATGTGTGTGACTTTTCATCTGAGCTACCTCCAGGGATTGTTTCTGCTATAACATTATTTGCTACATTTTTCCATTTTGTATGCCTTAGGTTGAAATCAAAAAGCAGTAAGATGTTTGGGGATGGGGCTGGAAGGTTTTCCAGAAAGTAATCAATTTTCAGTAGCTGTTCCTTGAACTGTTAGAAGGTTGCATCTGGTGACTTATATACAACCACAATGACTAAGTTTTGGTTCTCGATCTTCATTGTTAGAACTTCAACTGCATCATTTATGGTGTTCAGTATCTCTGTGCAGATGAGCGACTCTGACATACAGGCCAACCTTCCCTTGTTGCCTGTTCTTTCTGTCGCATATAAAAAGGTTTTACCCAGTTATCCATATATCGTTGTCAAAGCGATAGTTTGTGTGGGTCTCTGTGAAGGCTGCAAACATTGCATTTGACTCCTCTAGAAGTCCACTGATGAAAGGTATTTTGTTGTTGGTGGATGGCTCAAGGCCTTGTATATTAGCAAATGTAAACGAGGTTGTTTTGTGTGTTTGTTGGGGGGAAGGTGATGGTTTTTATAATGGCGATGGTGGTTATAGGGGTGACGATGGTTGTAATGGTGTTGATGGTAGTAATGCTGATGGTGTTGTGAAGGTGTTGGTGTATGTAATGGTGATTGTGTTGTAATGCTGATAGTGGTTGTAACGGTAATGGTGGTTGTAATGGAGATAGCATTGTAATGATGATGGTGGTGGTAGTAATCTTGATGGTGGTTGTAATGATGATGGAGGTTGTAATGATAGTGTTGTAATGGTAACGGTGGTCGTAATGTTGATAGTGGATGTAATGGTGATGGTACTGTAATGGTGACGATACTTGCAATAGTGATGGTGGTTGTAATGGTGATGGTGCTGTAATGGTGACGATATTTGCAATAGTGATGGTGGTTGTAATGGTGATGGTGCTGTAATGGTGACGATACTTGCAATAGTGATATTGGTTGTAATGGTGATGGTGCTGTAATGGTGATGGTGGTTGTAATGGTGATGGTGGTTGTAATGGTGATAGTGGTTGCAGTGTTGATTGTGGTTGTAATGGTGATGGTGGTTGGAGGACAGCAGTGACATCAGCTGTAGCCACTGAAGGTGTTCACTATCATACAACTGGACGCTAAAGTGTGTGTGTGTGTGTGTGTGTGTGTGTGTGTGTGTGTGTGTGTGTGTACTCACCTATTTGTGGTTGCAGGGGTCGAGACTCAGCGCCTGGCCCCGCCTCTTCACTGACCGCTACTGGGTCTTCTCCTGCTCCATGAGCTTTATCATACCTCGTCTTAAAGCTATGTATGGTTCCTGCCTCCACTACATCACTGGCTAGACTATTCCACTTCCTGTCAACTCTATGGCTGAAGAAATACTTCCTAACATCCCTTTGACTCATCAGAGTCTTCAACTTCCAATTGCGACCCCTTGTTTCTGTGACATTTCCCTTAGCTTTGGAACTATCTTTGTTGCAAACTTTTGCACTTTCTTTAATTTCTTGACGTGCTTGACCAGGTGTGGGGTCCAAACTCGTGCTGCATACTCCAGTATGGGCCTGACGTACACGGTGTACAAAGTCTTGAACGATTCCTTACTGAGGTATCGCAACGCTATTCTCAGATTTGCCAGGCGCCCATATGCTGCAGCAGTTATCTGGTTGATGTGTGCTTCCGGAGATGTGCTCAGTATTATACTTTATCTGCGGTCTTCTTTGCAGTTCCCAGATCTTCATGACTGCATTTGGCGGGGTTAAATTCGAGGAGCCAGTTGCTGGACACAGCGTCCAGCCTGTCCAAATCTCTTTGTAGTCCTGCCTGATCATCATCTGCAAACAGGGACACTTCTGAGTCTATCCCTTCCATCATGTCATTCACATATACCAAAAATAGCACTGGTCCTAGGACCGACCCCTGTGAGACCCCGCTCATCACAGGCGCCCACTGTGATACCTCATCATGTGCCATGACTCGATGTTTCCTCCATGTCAGGTATTCTCTGATCCATTGCAGTGTCCTTCCTGTTATACGTGCCTGATCCTCTAGCTTCTGCACTAATCTCTTGTGAGGAACTGTGTCGAAGGCCTTCTTGCAGTCCAAGAAAATGCAATTAACCCACCCCTCCCTCTCGTGTCTTACTTCTGTTACCTTATCATAAAACTCCAGTAGGTTTGTGACACAGGATTTGCCTTCCATGAATCTGTGCTGGTTGTCGTTCATAATCTTGTTCCGTTCCAGGTGCTCCACCACTCTCCTCCTGATAATCTTCTCTATGACTTTGCATACTATACACGTCAGTGAAACTGGTCTATAGTTTGGTGCCTCGGTTCTGTCTCCTTTCATAAAAATGGGGTCTACATTTGCCATCTTCCATACCTCAGGTAGTTGCCCAGTTTTAAGGGATGTGTTGAAAATTGTGGTTAGTGGCACACACAGCGTCTTTGTTCCCTCTCTAAGGACCCACGGGGAGATGTCCGGTCCCATCGCCTTTGAGGTATCAAGGTCACTTAGCAGCTTCTTCACCTCCTCCTCGCTTGTGTGTATTTCATCCAACACTTGTTGATATGTCCTTGTTGGTGTAACCCTCTGTTCTGTCTTCCCAGAGTCCTTTCTGTCTCTACTGTAAATTTTTCCTTAAATCTCGTGTTGAAGTCCTCACATACTTCTTGGTCGTTTCTTGCGAGCTCCCCACCTTCTTTCCTCAGCCTGATTACCTGGGCTTTGACCATTGTCTTCCTCCTAATGTGGCTATACAGCAGTTTCGGGTCACACTTGACTTTCGATGCTATGTCGTTTTCGTACTGTCTCTGGGCCTCCCTCCTTATCTGTGCATACTCGTTTCTGGCTCTCCGACTAATCTCTTTATTTTCCTGGGTCCTTTGCCTTCTGCACTTTTTCCATTCTCTAGTGCACTTAGTTTTTGCCTCCCTACACCTTCGGGTAAACCAAGGTCTCATTCTGGTCTTCCCATTATTTCTGTTTCCCTTGGGAACAAACCTTTCCTCTGCCTTCTTGCATCTTGTTGTTACATAGTCCATCATTTCGTTTGCTGACTTTCCTACCAAATCTATTTCTCACTGAACCTCCTGCATGAAGTTCCTCATACCTGTGTAGTCCCCCCTTTTATAGTTTGTTTTTTCCCTTTCTACCCCTGTTACCCTCTCCACTTGTAACTCCACTATGTATTCAAAGCTCAGAACCACGTGATTACTAGCTCCAAGGGGCCTTTCTTATATGTGATGTCCTCAGTGTCTGAGCTACTCAGGGTAAACACAAGGTCCAGTCTTGCTGGTTCATCCTCCCCTCTCTCTCTGGTAGTGTCCGTAACATATTGGTGCATGAGGTTGTTTTCCAGTACCACATCCATCACCTTGGCTCTCCATGTTTCGGGACCCCCATGTGGCTCCAGATTTTCCCAATCAATCTCCCAGTGGTTGAAATCGCCCATAACCAGTAACTTTGCTCTACTCGATCCACAGGAAGGCCTGGTCATAGACCGGGCCGCGGAGACGTCGATCCCTGAAATGCCCTCCAGGTAGACTCCAGGTACTCGATTGAGTTCTTCTGACCACCTCAGCTAGTATGTCCACCATTGTTCTGTTGCTCTCTTCATATTCCTCTCTTGGCCTCCTGCAGTTCTGTGGTGGGTTATACATCATTGCAATGACTGCCTTATGTCCCCCGCCTGAATTGTACCTATTATGTAATCCCTTTCACCAATTTCGTCCATTCCTTCCATTTCCTGAAATCCCCATCGGTTTTTAATGAGCAGTGCAATCCCTCCTTCCCCTCTGCTCCTATCTTTCTTCAGGATCTGATATCCGGGTGGGAAGATTGCGTCTGTTATTGTCCCTGTGAGTTTTGTTTGTGTGTGTGTGTGTGTGTGTGTGTGTGTGTGTGTGTGTGTGTGTGTGTGTGTGTTGTGTGGTGTGTGTTTGTGTGTGTGTGTGTGTGTGTGTGTGTGTGTGTGTGTGTGTGTGTGTGTGTGTTTGTGTGTGTGTGTGTAACGACCAGAGAAATACAAACACACAGCAGAACAAGACTTTATTAAGTTAATGTTTCGCTCTCTTAGAGTGAAACATTGCCCTTCTTCAAGTGTAATTATGTTACCCATATATCAGGTCCATCTTGGAGGAAACCCACTCCTCATAAAGCTTGTTAATAAATTGGAGAAAGTGTAGAGGTATACAACGAGACTAGTCACATAGCTAAGGAGTATGAACGATGATGAGAGGCTAAAGCATTGTTCCTGATGACATTAGAGGATGAAAGAAAAAAGGGGGACATGATAACGATATGGAAAATACTCACTGGGCTTAATATACTGGACAGTAACACTGGTATATGAGGGGTATTGTTGAAAACACACACTAGTTATAGTGATGTCAGGAAGTATTTGTTTAGCGTGAGAGTGATCAGAGAGTGTAATAACCTGGATAAAGAAGTAGGGGAGTTTGGATCCGTACATAGCGATAAGAATAACTCTGACAGGACCCACCAGGCTAAATCAGAGGAAATCTAGGAAGTTAAATGGCCAGGAGCTATGAACTGACCTGTAATTAAAAATGTCCTGCACTTTTACCAATACATGTACAACATACAACTGCACACATTACCTTTACTATTGAGACATTCTCACTGCTGAGTTAGATCGTAAAGTTTAACCTGTCTGTTTTTAATACAAGTAATTATCATTTATTAAAAAGAGAGTAGACGTTAAGTAACAAAATGACATTTTTATAATTTTCTTTTTTACTTTTGTTTAGGTGAATATAATATATATATAGCCTATAGACGGCGTCCACTTCGTTGTTCAAAGGTGGGGACCCATTACCTAGGAAATGGAAAAATATTGAGATCTCTCCCTGAGTCTGTTTAAGTATTCTCTTGTACCACCCCATCATATATATATATATATATATATATATATATATATATATATATATATATATATATATATATATATGCAAAAAGATCACAGTAAACAGGTGATATCAAAATATGCAAGACAACCACTATGAAAAATAGAGGAATTCCAAGCGTTTTCGTGACTACTCACATCATCAAGGAACTATAAAAGGAAACGTGACAAGAAGGCTTATAAAGGGGCAGAATACACCTCACAGTCACATCACACTAACAAAGACAACACCTCACAGTAGCGTAACATCCTCTGATTTATCCACTGATGAAATTAATATTAGTAAGGGGATGGTATATAGCTCAATGTTAAAACAAAATATTCCCAATTGCCCTCAAAGATTTTTTAAGTCTTATGATTCACTTTTGAATAATAAAAATTTGCGCCTTACTAAAGCAGATAAAATAAATGCAATAGTAATTATGAAAGAATCCGATTACCAAGATAAAATGAATAGCCTCCTAGATGATTTTGAAACCTATTCTAAACTTAGAAAGAATCCCTTAGAAACTGTTAACAGCAATTTCAATAAAACAATAAAGCATCTATTGAAGGGCAAAGATGAATTAATTAAAAAATTTACTTCCACTAATCCATCTTTACCCTATATGTATGGATTAATTAAAACACACAAACCTGGTAATCCTGTTAGACCAATTATTAGCTCCATAGGTTCAGTTTCTTATAAACTTTCTAAATAGCTTGTTGATATTTTGAGCCCAATTGTTGGAAAAATTTCTTATTTTAATGTTAAAAACAACTTAGATTTAGTTGATAAATTAAGCACCTTGACTGATTTAAATGATTTCAATATGGTTAGTTTTGATGTTACCTCCTTGTTTACAAAAGTTCCAGTTGATGATTTACTAAAGTTCTTATCTGAAGAACTGGTTAATTACGATTTACCTTTGCCAGTTCATACTATCATTAAACTTATTAAACTTTGTATTGTTGATGCAAAATTTGTATTTAATGATGAGTTTTACACTCAGAAGTTTGGTATGGCAATGGGAAATCCTCTTTCACCTGTTCTTAGTAATTTATATATGGAATTTATCGAAACAAGATTGCTTAACACAATCCTTCCCAATAGAGCTAAATGGTATAGATATGTTGATGACATTTTGTGCCTTATGCCTAAGAATGTAGACATAAACCATTTCCTTGTCAAATTAAATAGCTTAGCTCATTCTATAAATTTTACTGTTGAATTTGAAGTAAATAACTCATTGCCCTTCCTAGATGTTTTTATTATTAAGGGTAACATTGATTTTTAATTTTAAATTTACAGAAAACCTACAAATAATTGTTCCTATGTACACTATTACTCTTCACATCAAGATAGAGTTAAAGTGTCGGTTTTCTCTTCTATGTTTTTGAGAGCTTTACGTATTTGTAGTCCAGAGTTCATAGATGAAGAAATCTCTAAAATTTATGAAATAGCTAATGATTTAAAATACCCAAGAAAAATAATTGATAAATCTTTTAAAATAGCTAGAAATACTTTTTACAATCCTGGACAGTGGCTAAAACGCATGGGACAAAGTTAAGGCTCAAGAGGACGGGTGGAGAGGTAGAAACAACGAAGACCCAGGAGAATGTTGTGGAAACATCGAACCCATTCTCCGTGCTACCCGATGAATGTGAGTCGACTTCTGGGAGCGTCACGACGAAAGACACAAAGGAAGGTAAAAACATTGTTGTTGTTGGGGACAGTCAGGTTAGGTACATGGATAGGGCTTTCTGTTTGATTGATAGGAGTAGGAGACAGAGGGTTTGCTTTCCTGGGGCTGGGATGGAGGATATTGTTAGCCGTCTGGACGACATCATGAGAGGTAATGGGAGCAATCCTATTATCTGTCTCAGTGCTGGAGGCAACGATGTTGGCAGACGTAGGAGTGAGGACCTGACTAGCAGGTTTAGGTCAGCAATAGACATAATTAGGAAGAAGGGTGGGAACCTTGTCATATGTGGTATTTTGCCAAGGAGAGGAGTTGGAAATGAATGGCTGTCCAGGGCAATTGGTGTCAATTGCTGGCTGGACAAATACTGTAAGGAAAATTCAGTAACATTCATTGACAACTGGGACCTCTTCTATGGCAGAAATGACATGTATGCCAGGGATGGGGTTCACTTATCCAGGTCTGGGGTGGGGGCACTGGAAACTGCAGTGGAGGGAGCTGTTAGGGCTTTAAACTAGAAATAGTTAGTGGTATGGGTTTTTGGGGGAAAACAGAGAAGTCCCAGTGTAGTAATATTATAAGTTGTAGGAGAACTAGTAATAGGCAGAATAAGGTGGATAGTGGAAAGCTAGTGACACTAGATGACAAGGACAGTAATAGGTATAGTGGAAAAACAGAGATGAGAAGGAAGGGTAAAGAGAAAGGATGGTCTCTAAATATATATTACACCAATAGTCGTAGTGCTAGGAATAAGATGGACGAGTTGAGATTAGTTGCAAGTACGGGTAATATTGATGTTTTTGCAATAACTGAGACATGGTTTAATATGAAAAATCGGGACTTGCCTGCCGAATGTCACATTCAGGGTTTTAAACTGTTCCAAGTAGACAGAAGTATCGGGAAAGGGGGTGGGGTGGCACTCTATGTCCGTGATCATTTAAATTAAGAACATAAGAACATAAGAAAGGAGGAACACTGCAACAGGCCTACTGGCCCATACTTGGCAAGTCCATGTCAAAACCAACCCACCAACAAAAATATTTGTCCAACCTATCCCCATCCAAGCAACAACAACAACCCCCCCCCCCCCATAATTGTGCAAGTCCCGTTCAAATCCAACCTCTCTCACTCACAAGAAAACAGAAATAAGGAACACTGCAGCAAGCCAACTGGTCCACGCTAGGCAGGTCCCCCTAAAACCCAAAACCAATCCCACAAACAAAAACTCCTACCCAACCCACCTACTCCATCCATGGAATATGCTTCGATAATCAGGGCATTATAAAACAGGGTACTGGAAGAGCTGAAGAACCTGGTCCATCACAAGAGCACCACAGGAGCTGAAGCACCTGGTCCATCACCAGGGCACTGAATAAGCCGAAGCACCTGGTCCATCACCAGGGCACTGAATAAGCCGAAGCACCTGGTCCATCACCAGGGCACTGAATAAGCCGAAGCACCTGGTCCATCACCAAGGCACTGAATAAGTCGAAGCACCTGGTCCATCACCAGGGCACTGAATAAGTCGAAGCACCTGGTCCATCACCAGGGCACTGAATAAGTCGAAGCACCTGGTCCATCACCAGGGCACTGAATAAGCCGAAGCACCTGGTCCATCACCAGGGCACTGAATAAGCCGAAGCACCTGGTCCATCACCAGGGCACTGAATAAGCCGAAGCACCTGGTCCATCACCAGGGCACTGAATAAGCCGAAGCACCTGGCCCATCACCAGGGCACTGAATAAGCCGAAGCACCTGGTCCATCACCAGGGCGTTGAAGGAGCTGACGCACCTGTACACCAGGACGGTTTGTATTGTATAAAAACGGGTATAAAGTCTGAATTAACACATACAGAGTCTGTCTGGATAGAATTTTCAGAGGGGTGTGAAAAATTGATTTTAGGCGTGATTTACCGTCCTCCAAACTTAGATAGGGAACAAGGGAGACTACTTTGGGAGGAAATTGTTAAGGCCACAAGACACGATAACGTAGTAATTCTAGGGAACTTTAACTTTAGTCAGATTGATTGGAATTTCATGACAGGAATTTAGAATCTAACGACTTTTTAGAAGTAGTTCAGGATTGCTTTTGAAGCAGTTTGTAACAGAACCTACAAGGGGAAATAACCTACTTGACTTGGTTCTGGCAAGCAAGGAAACCCTTGTTAATAATTTAGAAATTACAGAGGAACTCGGCTCAAGCGACCACAAGTCAATTACCTTTAGCATTGAATGGATGTATGATAGTAGGGATAATTCAGTAATGGTCCCAGATTTTCGCTTAGCAGATTATAATGGACTTAGAGAACACTTATCAACTGTGGACTGGGGTGAAGAAGAGAGGTATCAATATGACAGTTTTCTTAACACTATACAGGCTGCCCAAAGAACATTTATCCCGTATAAAGAAATTAGATCAAGTAGAAATGACCCAAAATGGATGAATAATAGGCTCAAATATCTTTAGGGCAGAAGAAAGGAATTTATAGGCGCATAAAAGAGGTGAGGGTCATCTTATAAATCAGTATACTGACATTAAGAGGGACGTTAAAAGGGAATAAGAAAAGCTAAACGGACTATGAAATTAAAGTTGCTAGGGATTCAAAACTAACCCAAAAAGTTTTTCCAGGTTTATAGAACAAAGTTAGGGATAAGATAGGTCCCCATAAAAATAACTTTGGGCATCTTTCTGACAAGGAGAATGATATGTGCTCTATTTTTAATAATTATTTTTCTCGGTTTTCACACAGGAAGACATTAATAATATCCCAGTAATTAATTTTTACAGAGGCCCAGAAGAAGATAAATTATGTAATATCACAGTCACTAGCGAAATGATTATGAAACAGCTGGACCGACTGAAACAAAATAAATCGCGGGTCCTGATGAGCTTTTGCAAGGGTTCTTAAGGAATGCAAAATGGAACTCTGTGAACCAATATCTAACATTTTTAATTTATCTCTTCAAACAGGTGTAGTGTCTGATATGTGGAAGATGGCTAATGTAATTCCTATTTTTAAAGCAGGGGACAAGTCACTACCGTCAAACTACCGCCCAATAAGCCTGACCTCAATTGTAGGCAAATTACTAGAGTCAATTATAGCTGATATTATTAGAAGTCATCTAGATAACCATAATTTGATTAATGATACCCAGCATGGATTCACGAGGGCCGTTCCTGCCTATCTAATTTATTAACCTCTTCAGTAAAGCTTTTGAGGCTGTTGATCACGATAAAGAATTCGATATTGTTTATTTAGACTTTAGTAAGGTTTTTGATAGAGTACCGCACCAGAGACTGTTAAAGAAGTGGCAGCTCATGGCATTGGGGGAAAAGTGCTGTCATGGATCGAGTCATGGCTCACCAATAGGAAGCAGGAGTGTGCATAAATGGGGTTAAATCCGAATGGGGACTTGTAACAAGTGGTGTTCCACAGGGATCAGTCTTAGGCCCATTGTTATTTATAATATATATCAATGACCTTGATGAGGGAATTACTAGTGATATGAGCAAATTCGCCGACGACACGAAGATAGGTAGGATAATTGATTCAAACATAGATGTCATAGAACTTCAGGAAGATTTAGACAAACTTAATTCGTGGTCAGAAAAGTGGCAGATGCAGTTCAATGTAGATAAATGCAAGGTTCTGAAGCTCGGGAGTGTCCATAACCCAAGCACTTATAAGTTAAATAACATAGAACTTAGCCATACAGATTGCGAGAAGGACTTGGGGGTGATGGTAAGCAGCAACCTTAAACCAAGACAGCAATGCCTAAGCGTACGTAATAAGGCAAATAGATTACTGGGATTTATATCAAGAAGTGTTAGCAACAGAAGTCCAGAGGTTATATTACAGCTTTATAAATCATTAGTAAGGCCTCACCTAGATTACGCAGCTCAGTTCTGGTCTCCATATTACAGAATGGACATAAATTCGTTAGAAAACATTCAGCGTAGAATGACTAAATTAATACATAGCATTAGAAATCTTCCTTACGAAGAAAGATTGAAGACCCTAAAATTACATTCACTTGTAAGACGTAGAATGAGGGGAGACATGATCGAGGTATACAAGTGGAAAATGGGTATTAACAAAGGGGATATAAATAAGGTCTTGAGGATATCTCTCAAGAGAGAACCCGCAATAATGGATTCAAGTTAGATATGTTTAGATTTAGAAAGGATATAGGAAAGTATTGGTTTGGAAATAGGGTAGTTGATGAGTGGAACAGTCTGCCTAGTAGGGTTATTGAAGCTAGGACCTTGGGTAGTTTCAAATTTAGGTTGGATAAATTCATGAGTGAAAGGGGTTGGATTTGAGTGGGACTCGCGCATGAGTGGGTAGAATTGTCAAAGCTTATTTCTTGGGTAGCATTGAAAATTGGGTTGAGCAAATATTCTGTTAGTGGGACGGATTGTGAAGGACCTGCCTAGTATGGGCCAACAGGCCTGCTGCAGTGTTCCTCCTTTCTTATGTTCTTATGTTCTTAAAAATTGACAACCAACCTTAATCAACCAAAAATATGTTGGTTCTCCCTTACCATGAAAACTTGGTTGATATGCCTTCTTTTCTTAAGAATTTTAATATCAAAGTTGTATTTAAAAACCTTGATACAGTAAAAAGACTTTGATAAAAATTCCCCCAAAATGCTGACGGATGTGTCTATAAGATTCCCTGTAAAATATGCGATAAAGTTTATTATGGTCAAACTGGTAAAAGTCTTGAACTAAGATTAAAACAACATAAATATAGCATTAGAACTGGACAAGATTCTAATGCTCTATTTATTCATGTGAGAGATTTTAACCATCCAATTGATTTTCAAAATGCTGAGAAGGTTGTATCAAGCAAGTCCATGGTTGAGAGGAATATAATAGAATCATGTTTCATTAAAAGCAGTTTTGAAAATAATATGAATATTTCTTTTGGTTTATATAAATTGGATTCATTTATAATTAATAAAATTTGGGAAGAATTTAATGATAAATTGTACTAATCTTAAATCTTGGGAAGAGTTTCAGGTCCTTTCTTATGTTCCTCTTCACAGAGTCGTGAGATGTTACGCTACTGTGAGGTGTAGTCTTTGTTAGTGTGATGTGACTGTGAGGTGTATTCTTGCCCTTTATAAGCCTTCTTTCACGTTTCCTTTTATAGTTCCTTGATAATGTGAGTAGTCACGAAAGCGCTTGGAATACTTCTATTTTTTCATAGTGGTTGTCTTGCATATATATATATATATATATATATATATATATATATATATATATATATATATATATATATATATATATATATATATATATATATATATATATATATATATATATATAAATGCTTTATTAATAGACAGAATACATTTATAAAACACACAAACATGAACATGAATACAATGGTACAATATGTCAAAGATTATGAATCTCCTCCAGCTCCTCCGAAGCCGGACGCGAGCCGAGTATGCAGCATGCGTTTCCCTCTGGATGGCCACGCTGAGACGCTGGAACATGAACGTGGCTGCCCTTGGGTCCCTGGTGGTGTCGATGAGTCTGGAACCCAGTTCTTTAAGGAAACGTGTTGCATTTTTTCCTCATGCTCCCAAGGTCTCTGATCCCACTGGGACAAATTGATACTGTTGGCTTATGTCTCTGTACTTGCCAATCTTGTACTCCTCCCTGTGGTCAGCAGCTCCTCCCTGTCGCCCGACACTGTGATGGATGTAGGTGTCAGCCAGTGTCGACACGCAGGTATAATCCCATGCTAAGAGCTTGCCATTCTTCCAAGGATAGATGGTGATCCCGTCGGGGCGGTTTGCTGGGTTGTGGGCGTTGTTGGCTGCTAGTAATCGAGGCTCTCTCTCGGCTGGGCATCCAGCTGTAGCAAGGGTTCTCTTTATGATGTCGTTGACCTCATTGTGTCTTGCATGCCAACCCTTGGTTTTAGAACAGTTAAGACCATGTAGACCATATTGGTCGGCTTGCGCATCGCTGCAAATACACGTATATTCCGTGTGAATAGGGGCAGCAAAGCGCAGAGCCACTGCAATACGAAGGGTCTTAGGGTCGAGGCGTGTTCCCATGGCCGAAATGGGAACTGTTTGGAGGAAGTCCCCAGAGTGATGTGCACTCACATCTAGGAGACGGGCAGTCTCCCTGTCTGATGTTACGGCCCTGAGCATATTGGCAAGTATCTTTTCAACAATGGGGCTGTCCCAGCTTGAATGTTTGTAGGCCAGTTCTTCCCTGAGCATATTGGCAAGTATCTTTTCAACAATGGGGCTGTATAATATATATATATATATATATATATATATATATATATATATATATATATATATATATATATATATATATATATATATATATATGATAATGTGAGTAGTCACGAAAGCGCTTGGAATTCCTCTATTTTTTCATAGTGTTGTCTTGTATATATATATATATATATATATATATATATATATATATATATGCTTGATTTATTTATCTTTAAGACATGAGGTCGACCAGAAGAAGTGTTGTTCATCTCATTCTGGAACCATCAGTGGTTTTCGTGTACATGTCAACGTTCCTGCCAGACATGTCAAGGTTTTTTATTCCTTAATTTCTTTATTAGTAGCGTGAAAATCAACAAGTTGATAAACTAGACACTTGTGCAACATTTGGGTAATTTTATTCTGGAAGCTTTTCGCCAGCCAGTGGCTTTTTCTGTCCAATGCTGAAAAAGGTGAAAGATGAGGAATAGTTTGAGGTAATCAGTCCCTCTGCCTAGAGTCGATGAGTTGAGTCCATCAGTCTTGATGGACTCAACACATCTTTATAGGTGGTAAACCACACCTTAATAGTCAAGCATGTAACTATAAGATGCTGCTCTCTAAACTAGGATAACTATAATCTGGTATCACTATTAATATTGTAGTAAAATCTATTTGGAGTCTCTCTCTCTCTCTCCCCCTCTGTTTGCCTGTCTGTCTGTTTCTCTCTCTGCCTCTATTTCTCTCTCTGTCTCTGTTTCTCTCTCTCTCTCTCTCTTTCCATATGAAGAAGTCAAATAATTTTCATGAATTAAAGAGTTAATAAGTAATTTCCTATGTGTGAAGCCCCGCTATGTAGGTTGGGAGGGGCAGCCCAGCACGTCTGCCAGACCACCTGTAGAGACCTGCTGCACCACCTACAGGGTGCTATCATATGCTGTAATCTTCACAACACTCGTGGCTTGGCCTGTCCTCGACCCTCTCCTTCCATTAACCAAGGAGGGCAGCCTCTCACTATTGCTTATTAAATTACACTCAGTGGCCACTTTATTAGGTTCACCCTGGAAATATAAACACATAAACAGTATAATGTGATCCTTTATTGACAACGTTTCGCCCACACAGTAGGCTTTATCAAGTCACAAACTGATCTACCTGGGTGAAAGGTACGTGAGTATTTATAGGATGGAGTCAGGTGGGGAACGCTGGGTCAGGTGGGGAACGCTGTGATGATCTTCCGAGTAGGGTGACAGAGTCTAGAACCTCGGATAGCTTTTAAAAGAGATTGAACAAGTATATGAGTAGACCTTCTGCAGTGTTCCTCCATTGTTATGTTCTTATGCGGGAAAGTGATGAAGTAGTTTCTTGGCAATAGGTTCAGCTATATTGTAGAAGCCGTTGTTCTGGTTGAAGTTGTTGGATATACAGATAAGTGATGATTCCAGGATTCTTCGGTATTGAGTGTTGTCTTCTCTGGCGATGAGTCTTGCGTTTCTGTAGTTGATTAAATGGTTGTGTAAATTTTGGTGTTAAACACATCATTCCACATAACTGTTGTTCACTGGATGTTTTGTGTTTTTCACACCATTCTTTGTAAGATCTAGCGACTACTGAGCGTGAATATTCCAGATAATCAACAGTTTCTGAGATACTGCTGCTGCTATTATTACTGGTACTACTGCTGCTGCTGCTATTATTACTGGTACTACTGCTGCTGCTGCTATTATTACTGGTACTACTGCTGCTGCTGCTGCTATTATTACTGGTACTACTGCTGATGCTGCTATTATTACTAGTACTACTGCTGCTGCTACTGCTGTTATTACTACTACTGATGCTGCTGCTATTATTACTAGTACTACTGCTGCTGCTACTGCTGTTATTACTGCTACTGCTGCTGCTGCTATTATTACTAGTACTACTGCTGCTGCTTCTGCTATTTCTACTACTACTACTACAAGTACATCAATGTAATATTTTATATAAGCATATATTACAGTAGTACAAGATAAGTACTTTAAATTATTGATCAATAAGAATTCTGTATTTTTTAACTTGTAAAACAAAGATATAAATTTTATGCATTTCCCAGTTCTTTATTGAAGCTTCCCGTATAAGCTCTTTTTTATAATAATTAGAGATGTATTAATATCGAGAACAATACACAAATAAGCTGCGGGGTATTTGTGTATTGTTCCAGTGACGGTATTGTGCCTTTGTATATGGCTTTGAGTAAGATACTTGTGCAACATTTGGGTATTTTTATTATGGTAATGTTTTGCCAGCCAGTGGCTTCATCAGTCCTATACAGAGAAGAATGGTGGAAAGTGATTAGTTTGAGGTAATCAGTCTGCAGTCGATGTGTTCTGTCCACCTTTCATCAATATTGGTGACTGGCGATATGTTTGCACAACTTAGATACCCAAGTTACTCATTCCTCAACTTGACAAATAGTAACAAAAGACTGTCCACTAAAGAAGATGTAATGTTGCTCTAACTGTTGCAATTAGGTACATATATCAAGGATTGTTCATCGAACACTATTAAAATGTCTCAACTGCAAGAGTGATCATCGCACTCTTGCTGCCAAATGCCCACTCAGGAAAGAAATTCTAAATAAGTAGTATCCTGATTGGCCGAGAGAAACTTAGCTGCACCCAGACAGATGTGTTCTACCACCACTCTACTCCATGCTGGTACTCAGACAGATGTGTACTACCACCACTCTACTCCATGCTGGTACTCAGACAGATGTGTACTACCACCACTCTACTCCATGCTGGTACTCAGACAGATGTGTACTACCACCACTCTACTCCATGCTGGTACTCAGACAGATGTTTACTACCACCACTCTACTCCATGCTGGTACTCAGACAGATGTGTACTACCACCACTACTCCATGCTGGTACTCAGACAGATGTGTACCACCACTCTACTCCATGCTGGTACTCAGACAGCATGTACCACCACTCCCATGCTGGCTAGACAGATGTACCACACACTACTGGCTCAGAACATTCCCAGGTATTTTCAACAACTGGCCTCAGCAATCAGTATTTTTCTAACTTTCCCAGATGGCGCTCCCATGTACTGCGTCTTTCTTATATTTTCCAATATTCCCATATACCAAACTAGGAAATATATCTTTAGCCATAGAGTGGTAAGGAAGTGGAATAATCTAGATTCTAGAGTGATGTGGTAGACGTTATATCCACAAATAATAGCTTTAGGAATAGGCATGGTAGGGGTCAAGCATTGAGACACTTATGCAACATATGGGAATCTTTATTGAAGAAACGTTTCGCCACACAGTGGCTTCATCAGTCCAATACAAAGCAGGAAGGTAGACGGAGAGGAGGAATTTGAGGTAATCAGTCCCTCAGCCTGGAATCGATGTGTTTAGTCCATCACTCTTGTAGGAAGTACAGAATAGTGTCAGAGAAGTGACTTATATACTGTAGTCAGGAGAGTGGAAGCAGGAGGAGGCGGGAT
Source organism: Cherax destructor (assembly GCA_009830355.1). Classification (NCBI taxonomy): domain Eukaryota; kingdom Metazoa; phylum Arthropoda; class Malacostraca; order Decapoda; family Parastacidae; genus Cherax; species Cherax destructor. The sequence continues at coordinate 30,557 of WNWK01016456.1, forward strand.
CACAGTGGAACCATCCACTAGTTTAAGTAGGTTTTCGTCCAAACATCATGGGATCTTGATGCAAAGAATTCTTCAACACTTGCCCAACCTTTGAACTAAGACCTACTTACACTAGTGGATGGTCCCACTGTGATCCCGCCTCCTCCTGCTTCCACTCACCTGACTACATTATATAAGTCACTTCTCTGGCACTATGCTGTACTTCCTACAAGAGTGATGGACTGAACACATCGATTCCAGGCTGAGGGACTGATTACCTCAAACTCCTCCTCTCCGTCTACCTTCCTGCTTGTATTGAACTGATGAAGCCACTGTGTGGCGAAACGTTTCTTCAATAAAGATTCCCATAAGTTGCATATGTGTCTTAATTCTTCAAGCTGTCGGTTTTCAAAACCATTTATGACACAGGGCTGATGCAGTCAGAAGAAAGAATCCAGCAGCGGCTAGCGGAGAGGCGGGACCAGGAGCTGAGACTCATCCCCGGCAACCATAATTAGATGAGAATAATTAGGCGAGTGCCTGGGCATGTACATTCATGAGAATGTGGAGGAAGAACATTCAACTCTTACGGGTCATACAGACCATGGATTAGATGGCAATAAAGTTTAAGGGGAAGGACAGAATCAATTAAGTGGACCAACAGCCCCTCACCGGCATCAAGGAATTTCCAACTCTTGCTACTGAGGGATTAAAGCATTAATTTGTGTCCTCTCGTTCTAACCTGTTTAATATAAATGTTCTTGTTTACTCTTTTTACGCCTAGAAAATATTTTCAAAATCGTGATCATGTTTCCTCTTGTTGTACGTTCCACCAATCACAATACTTCTGTAGCATTTAATGCTTTTGTCTCCATACTAGAACAATGGTGTAGTGGAGTCCTGAGAGTGTGTGTGTGTGTGTGTGTGTGTGTTTTGTGTGTGTTGTGTGTGTGTGTGTGTGTTGTGTGTGTGTTAGTTACCATTTTGTCCTAGGCACATGTCGATTAGACACTAGGCCTGTTGTATGTATGTGTGTGTGTGTGTAACGAAACACTTCGAAATGTTTCGGCCCCGCCGGGAATTGAACCCGGGCCCTCCGTGCGTGAAGCAAGAGCGCTAGCCACTATGCCATCGGGGCGTGTGTGTGTGTGTGTGTGTGTGTGTGTGTGTGTGAGTGTGAGTGTACGTGTGAGTGTGTGTGTGTGTTGTGTGTGTGTGTGTTGTGTGTGTGTGTGTGTGTGTGTGTGTGTGTGTGTGTGTGTGTGTGTGTGTGTGTGTGTGTGTGTGTGAGAGTGTGAGTGTACGTGTGAGTGTGTGTGTGTGTGTGTGTGTGTGTGTGTGTGTTGTGTGTGTGTGTGTGTTGTGTGTGTGTGTGTGTTGTGTGTGTGTGTGTTGTGTGTGTGTGTGTGTGTGTGTGTGTGTGTGTGTGTGTGTGTGTGTGTGTGTGTGTGTGTGTGTGTTGTGTGTGTGTGTGTTGTGTGTGTGTGTGTGTGTGTGTGTGTGTTGTGTGTGTTGTGGGTGTGTGTGTGTGTGTTAGTTACCATTTTATCCTAGGCACATGTCAAGTAGACACTAGGCCTGTTGTTGTATGTATGTATGTATGTTGTGTGTGTGTGTGTGTGTAAGGAAACACTTGAAATGTTTCTGCCCTGCCGGAATTGAACCCGGCCCTCCGTGCGTGAAGGAGCTTTACCCACTAGGCCACCGGGTGTGTGTGTGTGTGTGTGTGTGTGTGTGTGTGTGTGTGTGTGTGTGTGTGTGTGTGTGTGTGTTGTGTTGTGTGTGTGTGTGTTGTGTGTGTGTGTGTGTGTGTGTGTGTGTGTGTGTGTGTGTGTTTGTGTTAGTTAGTTACCATTTTGTCCTAGGCACATGTCGATTAGACACTAGGCCCGTTGCATGCGTGAATATGTACTCACCTAATTGTGGTTGCAGGGGTCCAGACTTAGATCCTGGCCCCGCCTCTTCACTGACCGCTACTATGTCCTCTCTCTCCCTGCTCCATGAGCTTTATCATTCCTCATCTTTAAGCTATGTATGATTCCTGCCTTCACTACATCACTTGCTAGACTATTCCACTTCCTGACAACTCTATAACTGAAGAAATACTTCCTAACATTCCTTTGACTCGTCTGAGTCTTCAACTTCCAATTGTGACCCCTTGTTTCTGTGTCCTTTCTCTGGAACATCCTGTCTCTGTCCACCTTAGCTATTCCACGCAGTATTTTGTATGTCGTTATCATGTCTCCCCTAACCTTCCTGTCCTCCAGTGTCGTCAGGCCGATTTCCCTTAACCTTTCTTCTTAGGACATTCCCCTTAGCTCCGGAACTAACCTTGTTGCAAACCTTTGCACTTTCTCTAATTTCGTGACGTGCTTGACCAGGTGTGGGTTCCAAACTGGTGCTGCACACTCCAATATGGGCCTGACGTAAACGGTATACTGTCTTGAACGATTCCTTACTAAGGTATCGGAACACTATTCTCAGGTTTGCCAGGCGCCCATATGCTGCACCAGTTATCTGGTTGATGTGTGCTTCCGGAGACGTGCTCGGTGTTATACTCACCCCAAGATCTTTATCCTTGAGCGAGGCTTGCAATCTTTGGCCACCTTGCCTATACTCTGTCTGCGGTCTTCTTTGCCCTTCCCGATCTTCATGACTTTGCATTTAGCGGGGTTAAACTCGAGAAGCTAGTTGCTGGACCACGTGTCCAGTCTGTCCAGGTCTCTTTGTAGTCCTGCCTGATCCTCATCTGATTTAATTCTCCTCATTAATTTTTTTACTTCACATAATATACGAACAGGCACACTTCTGAGTCTATCCCTTTCATCATGTCATTCACATATACCAAAAATAGAACTGGTCCTAGGACTGACCCTTGTGGGACCCCGCTCGTCACAGGCGCCCACTGTGATACCTCATCACGTACCATGACTCGTTGTGTGTGTGTGTTAGTTAGTGTGAGTGTGTGTGTGTGTGTGTGTGTGTGTGTGTGTCACATTTTTAACAGCGTGTATGATGTTGGTGTGGTCGGGCTCTACCTCCTGGTTCTTCGCTAACATATGAGACATTACTAGCTTAGATTATGAAACAACAAAATCGGAACTGTAACTTCATAATTAATAATGAAATATAAAAACAGTGTGGATAATGTGGGATAATCTGTAGTGATGAACATATAAATTTAGTGATTATGAAGATAATTGAATGAAGGGCAATGAAAAATCCCAGAATAATAATGGAAGATGATTGGTATTGCATAGTATATGAATAATGGAAGAGGTAATATTGTGAGGAACTGTCGAAGGTCTTCTTGCAGTCCAAAAAAATGCAATCTACATACCCCTCTCTCTCGTGTCTTACTTCCGTTACCTTGTCATAAAACTCCAGTAGGTTTGTGACACAGGATTTGCCTTCCATAAATCCGTGCTGGTTGTCGTTTATAAGTTTATTCCGTTCAAGGTGCTCCACCACTCTCGCGTGTGTGTGTGTATTCACCTAATTGTTGCTATAAGGGTCGAGACTCAGCCCCTGGCCCCTCTCTTCACTGCGTGTGTGTGTGTGGTTTGTCTGTCTGTGCGTGTGTGTGTTTGAGTGTGTGAATGTGTGAGTGTTTGTGGGGGTGTACGTGTGTTGGCCTGTTGTGTGCATGTGTGTATGTGTGTTTGCGTGCGTGTGTGTGTGTATGTGTGTGTGTATGTGTGTGTGTGTGCGCGTGTGTGTGTGCGTGTGTATGTGTGTGTGCGTATGTGTGTGCGTGTGTATACTCACCTACTTGTATTCACCTATTTGTGGTTCCTTATGCAGGTGTCGAAAAGCTATACATATTTTTGCCAGGCCCCCATATGCTGCAGCATTTATTTGGTTAATATGCACCTAAGGAGATGTGCTTGGTATTATATTCACCCCGAGATCCTTGAATGAGGTTTGCACTCTTTGCCCGCCCATGTCTATAGTCTTTGTCCTTCCGCAAACTTCATAACGTTGCACTTGCTGCGGTTAATATCCGGCCAGGCTAGCAACCTGACCAGATATCCTTGTAGGCATACGTGATCCTCGTCCATTTGTATTCTTCTTATTAGGATCACATCGTCTGCAAACAGGGACGCCTCTGAATCTATCCCATCTATCATGTAATTCACAGGGAAGTGTCCCTGGTCCCCTGCTCTTTCTCTTATATATCAATGATCATCTCAATGTATCACAACACCTGAAACCAATTCTCTTTGCTGACGACACAACTTATGTCATCTCCCACACAAATCTTGCCACGCTCAACACCATTGTTAACGATGAATTACTAAAAATATATACATGGATGACAGCCAATAAACTTACACTCAACACTGATAAGACCTTCTATATTATGTTTGGTAACAGAGCAGGTGATGCACAATTAAACATTAAGATCAACAACACTCTTATTGCTAAACAAAATGAGGGCAAATTCCTGGGCCTTCACCTCGACAGTAACCTGAAATTCAGCACCCATATCCAACACATAACAAAAAAAGTGTCCAAAACTGTGGGGATCCTCTCTAAGATACGTTACTATGTACCACAATCAGCCCTACTCACACTATACTATTCACTCATCCATCCCTACCTCACATATGCCATTTGTGCTTGGGGATCAACAACAGTTACCCATCTAAAGCCAATAATAACCCAACAAAAAGCCGCAGTAAGAATTATCAAGCAATCCAATGCTAGGCAACACCCCCCCCCCCCCACTCTTCATAGAACTTAACTTACTCACTGTTCAGAACATCCATACTTACTACTCTGCAACCTACATCTACAGAACCATAAATTCCAACATTAACCCTGAGCTAAAACACTTTTTTGACAGTTGTGACAGGACCCATAGACATAATACCAGACACAAACATCTCTTTGACATTCCCCGTGTCCGGCTAACTCTATACAAAAATTCAATGTACATAAAAGGGCCTAAAATCTGGAACTCCCTGCCTGAAAACTCTAGAACTGCAGCAACAACCTCCATTTTCAAAAGCACCGTTAAACAACATCTTATCTCCCTCACGCACCCCACCGGTAGCTAACCACTTTATCTTGCACATATCCAACGCAAAATACACTTATTGATATCTGTGACTCATAATTCTTAAGCTAGTCATAAGTTTACCTAAGACACTCCAATATAGAAACTGTTGCCAAAACATCACCATTTCCATTAATAGATAAACTAATTGTTAAGTTCTTAAATATTTTGAACTACCTCAATTTTGTAAAACTAGTTAATCACTACAATTACCTAACCTTAATACTAGTATAATTATTGTGTCAACATAGAGTAAGATCTAGTATTAGTCTGCCTGAAATGCCTAGGCATACCTAGGCATACTAGTGGCCTTCTTGTAATAAGTATTTTATTATATGAAATAATACCATAAAATATGTAAGCCTCACATTGTAATATTATCAAAAATAAAGAATTTTAATTTTAATTTTAATTTTTAATTTTAATATACTAGAAACAGCACTGGAGCCGCACTCGACACATGCACCCACTCTGACACCACGTTACGTACTAACAGACGCTGTCTACGTCCTCTCAGGTATCCCCTGATCCATTGCAGTACTCTTCCTGCTATTTCTGCAGCTCTTTTAGATTTGCAACCAGTCTCTTGTATTGTTCTGTATCGAAAACCTTCTTATAGCCCAAGAAGTTGCAGTCTACCCATCCCTCTCTGTCCTATCTTACTTCAGTTACCTTATCGTAGAACTCCCGTAAGTTTGTGATGCAGGATTTCCCTTTCCTGAAGCAGTGCTCCACCACTCTTCTCCTGATAATCTTCTTTATAACTTTACTTACAATACATGTCAGCAACACAAGTCTGTAGTTTAGTGCTGCCTGTCTGTCTCTTTTCTTAAAAAATGCGACTACGTTTGCTGTTTTCCACATCTCATGTAGTTGCCTTGTTTCAATAGATTTATTGAAAATTATTGTAAGTGGCACAAATAATGCATCTGTTCCCTCTCTCAACACCCACGGAGAGATGTTTTCTGAGACCCTGCCTTCGAGGTATCTAGTTCCCCTAGCAGTTTCTTCACCTCCTCTTCAGTTGTGTGCAGTGTGTTCAGTACTTGCTGGTGTACTCTACCACCTCGGCTTGCTGGGAGCCTGTCAGTCTCCACTGTGAATACTTCCCTGAATCGTGAGCTGAGCTCTAGACATACTTCCTGGTCGTTTCTTGTGAGCTCCCCTCCTTCCTTCCTCTACCTGATCACCTGGTCCTTGACTGATGTGGCTCTATAACAACTTTGGATTAGAGTTTGCATTTGATGCTATGTCATACTTGTATTACCGCTGGGCCTCTCTCCTTATCCATGCATATTCATTTCTTGCTGTTTGGCTCGAAGTCCCTGTTTTTCCAAGTCCTTTACCTTTTGTACTTCATCCATGCTCTAATACACTTGACTTTGGCTTCTCCACACCTCTGGGTAAACCTTGGGCTCATTCTTGTCTTACCATTGTTTTTGTTGCCCTTTGGCACGAACTTCTCCTCTGTCTCCTTACACTTTGTGGTCATGTGTACCAGATTTTCATAGCCTGTGTCCTTGTGGTTGACATCCCCCAATATGAGTAAGTGGATAAGTGTTCGGTAATAGTGGGTTGTCATCACTGTTATCCTTACTTTTGGACCCCCAGTTACAAGTGTTCCTACTATGTAGTCATCCACTTCACCTCTGACCAGTCTTCCCATCTCCTCAAAACTCCATAGTTTTTTGATAAGCAGTGCAACTCCTCCTCCTCCTTTGTTTCCCCTGTCTTTCCTCAGGATCTGATATCCAGATGGAAAGACTGTATCTGTTATCACTTCCGTGAGCTTTGTGTCTGTGAGTGCTATGATGTCCATGCATACCTCAGTGATTATTTCCTGCCACTCATCACTCTTATTTGTTATTCCATCTGTGTTGGTATACCATACCATCACCTTCTTTTCCATAACAAGTACCTTTGCTCTACCCGTGTGAGCTCTTCTGGCCACCTCAGCTAGTGTGTCCACCATTGCTCTGTTATCTTCATATTCTTCTCTAGGCCTCCTGCAGTTCTGTGGCGGATTGTACATCATTGCAATAACTACCTTATGTCCCCCAGACTGAATTGTACTTACTATGTAGTCCCTTTCGCCCATTTCGTCCAATCTTCCATTTCTTCAAAATCCCATTGGTTTTTAATGAGCAGTGCAACTCCTCCTCCCCCTCTGTTCCCTCTATCTTTCCTCAGGATCTGATATCCGGGTGGGAAGATTGCATCTCTTATCATCCAGGTGAGTTTCATTTCTGTGAGTGCTATGATGTCTGGGGATGTCTCCTTGATTCTGTCATGCCACTCCTGACATCTATTTGTTATTCCATCTGCATTCGTATACCAAACCTTCAACTTTTTTCTAAAACTGTGGTCTTGGGAAGAACGTTGGGGTTGGGGGAGCAGGAGACCTAGCGGGGAACTATGGGAGTTGCTGTGGGGTGGAGTTTGTGATGAGGGGAGTGGGGGCAGCGGGTATGGTGTGTGTATTTTGGGTTAGATTGTTTGGTTGCATTGGGGTTGTCGTGAATGAGGTCCTTCTGTGGGTAGTTCAGAGGGAGGTTGTATTTGCTCTTCCTCCTGAGTCTGGATTCTCCTGCTTATCTCCGTCTTTGCCTCTCTTTCCTCCTTGTGTCTTCGTACCCTCTCTTTCAGTTTCTGCATTTCCTGTTGTGTTTTCTTGCGGTCGAGGTACACCCTCCGGTATACTGATATGTCTCTTAGTCATGCTTTCTCCTGCAGGATCCTGTTTCAAGCCGATTCTTGCAAACCACTCTATTCTCAGAATATTTGCCAACCAAGTCATGCCTTCCTCTCTTATTGCTTTCATAATACATTTAATAGCTTTTTTGTCCACCTCTCTTCTAGTTTCATAAGTTTCCCCTTCAACGTCCTGGAGCCCATAAGCAAAAACTGACCTCTTCCTTTCATCCTCCACTGCATTTCCCTTTGCATCCACTGAGTTGATTTCGTTGCCTCCATTGCAGTGTTCCTTTCTTCAATCTCTTCTCTATTAATGTCCCTGTGCTCAGTGGTCTGTCATGTTCCCTTTTGAGCTTTTCCTGGGTACTGCTGTGGTCTGTTAGGGCCTCTGCATATAGCTTAGCTCTTTCATTTTCTGAGTCCCCTCGTTTATTCCTGGAGTGTTTCTCGTATTTTCCAGGCTCCACAGAGGTCTGGTAGGGCCTCGGCATACAGTATAACTCCTTTGGTCCTCTTCTAAGCTCTGTATCTTAGCTTCTGCTGCTGTGGCTTGTAGCTCCCAATTTTCTGTTCTCGGCAGCTATCCTGTCCTCCATTTTCTTTCTAGCTTCCTTCCCAACTCTTCCTACCTTTTCCTGAGCTCTGCCACCCAATCTTCCTCCCAGGCTCATCCACCAGTCCCCTGGTTCTGAGTGTGTGTGTGTGTAGGTATTCAGTGGGTGTAGGTATTCGTGTGGGTGTAAGTATTAGTGGCTGTATTTATATGTGTGTGTGTGCTTGTGTGTGTGGCTGGAGTGTTCTCACCTCCGTGTGACAGTGATGGTACCCGTTGACCTTTCTAAATCAAGTTAGATGTATTATCGCAACTATTGTTGAGGTATTTCTTACTTGTGTGGACCAGTGTGCCTGCCTGGTCCTTAACCTGGATATTGTTTGACCTGCTAACTGATTTAAGCTACTCGTTATTGCACTCGCAATCTTTCTATAGATAACCTGTCATCACGCGCTCTTGGTTTCTTAATAAGTATCTATTACTGTTTGTTATTAGGCGTCAATTTAGTGCGCGCACGCACGCGCGCGTGTGTGGGGAGGTCTCCCAGGACTCCTTCACTTTTCATTTATCATATTATCTGTTCGTGCAGTTCTTCGATCCAATTTTTCCCTCCTCCCTTCGTTCATCCCTCTTTCATTTTATCCCTTTCATCCACACTTTGCCTTAATACTCTCTCTCCTTCCTTTCAAATCCTAGTATAAAATATTCCTCTTATCTCTGGTATTAAATTCTGAGGTTAAAAGGGAAAATAATGAATATTAAAAAAAAAAAAAGTTTTTTATATCTTTGCTATTTTCCACCATCACAGGATAACTTGAAAAGGCGCTCAGGTGAGAGAGAGAAGAGAGAGAGAGAGAGAGAGAGAGAGAGAGAGAGAGAGAGAGTGAGAGAAGAGAGAGAGAGGAGAGAGACTTAGAGAGAAGACAGACAGAGTGAGACCACAGACAAACAGACAAGGAGAGACACCACACACAAACACAAACAGACAGAGAGACAGATACAAGAGAGAGAGAGAGAGAGAGAGAGAGAGAGAGAGAGAGAGAGAGAGAGAGAGAGAGAGAGAGAGGGAGAGACGAGAAGACAAGTGGAGCACACAGCAAAAGACAAAGAGAGAGAGCCCCCACACAAACACAAACGCAGACAGACAGATAGCAAAGAGAAGAAGAGAGAGAGAGAGAGAGAGAGAGAGAGAGAGAGAGAGAGAGAGAAGAGAGAGAGAGAGACAGACAGAGTGAGAGACACACAGACAAACAGACAAAGAGAGAGAGAGCACACACACACAAACACAAACAGACAGACAGAGACAGATAGACAGAGAGAGAGAGAGAGAGAGAGAGAGAGAGAGAGAGAGAGAGAGAGAGAGAGAGAGAGAGAGAGAGAGAGAGAGAGAGAGAGAAGTGAGAATGTTTTCAGGTTCAAGGCGGTTCTCTCTATATATATATTTGCTTCTCCACAATCTTCAGAGATGGAGCGGCGGCTGCCATCTGCGGGGCGGCGGCTGCCATCTACGGTATGCCGTCACGGGCGGAAGTTTAGACACTCGACGGATGTCATAAGATAAACAGGAGAAACGTGAGAGTTCAGCAACGGAAAGAGCCAATGGAAGGTGGAAAAACACTCAGGTAAGTGGTCAAGCGTAATTCATGGAGCATCCATGACTCGTTTTGACACACATACACACACACACACACACACACACACACACAACATATATATATATATATATATATATATATATATATATATATATATATATATATATATATATATATATATATATATATATATATATATATGTGTGTGTGTGTGTGTACTCACCTAGTTGTACTCACCTAGTTGTGGTTGCAGGGGTCGAGTCAAAGCTCCTGGCCCGCCTCTTCACTGGCCGCTACTGGGTCACTCTCCCTGCGCCATGAGCTTTATCATACCTCTGCTTAAAGCTATGTATAGAGCCTGCCTCCACTACATCGCTTCCTAAACTATTCCACTTCCCGACAACTCTGTGACTGAAGAAATACTTCCTAGCATCTCTGTGATTCATCTGAGTCTTCAACTTCCATCTGTGTCCCCTTGTTGTTGTGTCCCATCTCTGGAACATTCTGTCTCTGTCCACTTTGTCAATTCCTCTCAGTATCTTATATGTTGTTAATGTCTCACACTAAAGCCTGCCTCCAGTGTCGTCAGGTCGATTTCCTTAACCTCCCATCGTAGGACATACACCTTACCCGGACTATATATATATGAATATTATATATTTATATTATTACATATATGTAGTATGTTCAAACTGGTGTGATATCCAATATGGGCCTAATACACAGTGTAATGTGAGACCGTGTTTGTGTGTGTGTGTGTGTGTGTGTGTGTTTGTGTGTGTGTGTGTACTCACCTAATTGCACACCTAATTGTACACCTAATTGTGGCTGCAGGTGTCAATTCATATCTTCTGACCCCGCCACTTCAATAGTCGCTACTAGGTCATCTCCTTCATGTTCCGTGAGCTTTATCATACCTCTTCTTAAATCTATGTATGGTTCCTGCCTCCACCACCTCCCTTTCTAGACTATTCCACTTCCTGACCACTCTATGACTGAAGAAATACTTCCTAACATCCCTTGACTCACCTGAGTCTTCATCTTCCAAGTGTGACCCCTTGTTGATGTGTCCCATCTCTGGAACATTCTGTCCCTGTCCATGACGATTCCTCTCAGTATTGCATATGTTGTTATCATGTCTCCCCTGTCCCTCCAGTAATCCAGTGTGGTCAAGTCGATTTCCCTTAACCTCTCCTCGTAGGACATGCCCATTAACTCCGGGACTAGTCTCGTTGCAAACCTCTGCACTTTCTCTAATTTCTTGTCGTGCTTGGCCAGGTGTGGGTTCAAACTGGTGCTGCATACTCCAGTATGGGCCTGATGTATATGGTGTACAGAGTCCTGAATGATTCTTTACTGATATTTCGGAATGCTATTCTTAGGTTTGCTAGGCGCCCGTATGCCGCGGCAGTTATTTGTTTGATATGTGCCTCAGGAGATGTGCCTGGTGTTATACTCACCACAAGAGCCTTTTCCTTGAGTGAGGTTTGCAGTCTTTGGCCACCTAGACTATACTCTGAATGCTGTCTTCGTTGTTATTCCTCGATCTTCATGACTTTGTATTTGGTGGGGTTACATTCAAGCAGCCAGTTGCTGGACCAGGCTTGTAACCTGTTTAGGTCTCTTTGTATTCTTGCCTAATCCTCGACTGATTTAATTCTCCTCATTAACTTCACATCATGTGCAAACAGGAGCACTTCTGAGTCTATCCCTTCCGTTATGTCATTCACATATACCAAAAAACAGCACAGGTCCTAGGACAGACCCCTGTGGAACACCGCTCGTCACAGGCGCCTACTCTGACACCTCGTCACGTACCATGACTCGTTGTTGCCTCCCTGTCAGATATTCTCTGATCCATTGCAGTGCCTTTCCTTGTTATGCGTGCCTGATCCTCTAGCTTTTGCATTACCCTCCTGTGAGGAACTATGTCGAAGCCTTCTTGCAGTCCAAGAAAATGCAGTCTATCCACACCTCTCTCTTGTGTCTTACTTCTGTTACCTTGTCATAAAACTACAGTAGGTATGTGACAAAGGATTTTCCTTCCCTGAAACCGTGCTGGTTGTCGTTTATAAGCTTGTGTCTTTCTAGGTGCTCCACCACTCTCCTCCTGATGATCTTCTCCATGACTTTGCATACCATACATGTCAGTGACACAGGTATGTAGTTTAATGCCTTGTGTCTGTCTCCTTTCTTAAAAATGGGGTCTACATTTGCCATCTTCCACGCCTCAGGTAGTTGCCCAGTTTCAATGGATATGTTGAAGATTTGTGTTAGTGACACACACAGCATCTCTGCTCCCACGGAGATATGTTGTCTGGTTCCACCGCCTTTGAGTTATCAAGTTTACATAGCAGCTTCTTCACCTCCTCCTCGGTTGTGTGGATTTTATCCAACACTAGTTGGTGTATCCCTAGTTGATGTAGCTCCATATTCTGACTTCCTGGAGTCCTTCCTGTCTCCACTGAAAGTACTTCTTTAAATCTTGTGATGAGCTTCTTACATACCTCTTGGTCGTTTCTTGTGAGCTCCCAAAATTTCTTCCTCAGCTTGATTACCTGGTCCTTGACTTTTGGTTTCCTCCTGATGTAGCTATACAACAGCTTCAGGTCAGACTTGATTTTCGATGCTATGTCATTTTTGTATTGTGCATACTCGTTTCTGGCTAATCTCTTTATTTTCCTGGGTCCATTGTCTTCTGTACTTTTTCATTCTCTAATGCACTTAGTTTTTGGCTCCCTACACTTTTGGGTGAACCAAGGACTCGTTCTGATCTTCCCATTATTTCTGTTTCCCTTGGGAACAAACCTCTCCTCTGCCTCCTTGCATTTTGTTGTCACATTGTCCATCATTTCTTTTACTGCTTTTGCTGCCAATTCTCTCTCCCACTGAACGTTTTGCAGGAACTTCCTCATGCCTGTGTAGTCCCCCCTTTTGTAGTTTGGTCTTTCCCGTCCTATTCCTTCTACTCTCTCCACTTGTAGCTCAACAATGTAATCACAGCACAGAACCACATGATCACTAGCTCCAAGGGGCCTTTCATACGAGATATCCTCGATGTCCGAATCACTCAAGGTGAATACTAGGTCCAGATTTGCTGGATCATCCTCACCTCTCTCTCTGGTAGTGTCTCTAACGTTAATGTTGATGCATGAGATTTTCCAGTACCACATCCATCATCTTGCCTCTAAATGTTTCAGAACCCTCATGTGGCTCCAGGTTTTACCAGTCAATTTCCTTGTGATTTAAATCACCCATAACTAGTAACTTTGCTCTTCCCATGTGAGCTCTTCTGGCCACCTCGAATAGTGTCTACCATTGCTCTGTTGCTCTCGTCGTATTCTTCTCTTGGCCTCCTGCAGTTCTGTGGTGGGTTGTACATTACTGCAATTACCACCTTATGGCCCTCAGACTGAATTGTTCCTACTATGTAGTCCCTTTCGCCCATTCCATCCATTCCCTAAATTTCCTCAAATCCCCACCGGTTTTTAATAAGCAGTGCAACTCCTCCTTTCCCTCTGCTCCCTGAATCTTTCCTGAGGATTTGATATCCGGGTAGAAAGATTGCATCTGTCATCATCCTGGTGAGTTTCATTTCTGTGAGTGCTTTTATGTCTGGGGATGTCTCCTTGATTCTTTCATGCCACTCCTCACATTTATTTGTTATTCCGTCTGCATTTGTATACCAAACCTTCAACTTCTTTTCCAAAACTGTAGTCTGGGGGGTACGTTGGGGTTGGGAAAGTGGGAGATCTGATGAGGAACTATGGGTGGTTGCTGTGATGATTGAGTTTGTAATGAGGTGGTGGTAGTTTGGTTGTATTGGGGTTGTCTTGGTTGGGGGGCTTCTGTAGGTGGTTGTGAGGGAGGTTGTATTTCATCTTCCTCCTGAGTCTGGGTTCCCCTGTCCATCTCTGTCTTCGCCTCACTTTCCACCTTTTGTGTGTGTACTCACCTAATTGTGGTTGCAGGGGTCGAGACTCAGCTCCTGGCCCCGCCCGTGTGTGTGTGTGTGTGAGAGTGTACTCACCTAATTGTGGTTGCAAGGGTCGAGACTCAGCTCTTAACCCCGCCTTTTCACTGACCGCTACTGGGTCTCTTCTCTCCCTGCACCATGAGCTTTATCATACCTTGTCTTGAAGCTATGTATGGTTCCTGACTCCACTACATCGTTTGCTAGACTATTCCACTTCCTGACTACTCTATGGCTGAAGAAATAATTCTTAACATCCCTTTGACTCATAGAAGTCTTCAGCTTCTAGTTGTGCCCCCTTGTTTCTGTGTTCCCTCTCTGGAACATCCTGTCACTATCTACCTTGTCGATTCCCTGCAGTATTTTGTATGTCATTATCATGTCTCCTCTAACCCTTCTGTTTTCCAGTGTTGTTAGTCGTATTTCCCTCAACCTTTCTTCGTACGACAGTCCCCTGAGCTGTGGAACTAACCTTGTCGCAAACCTT
>WNWK01016457.1:0-44894 GCA_009830355.1 Cherax destructor
CAGGTCCCCCCCCTAGAGTATATTATTAAAGCTTGGTTAAACCCGTGTTATCGCTATAGTGGTGAGGTCTTCACAAGAATCAAGAGGCGTGAAAATTAACATATTTATCGCGATTAACTTATGCAAGATTACACTCAATAATAAAGGGGGGAAAATGAGGTAAGAAGCTTCTGACGACTGTTACTAGCCCCCCGGGGCCCGGGGTTAAAACTTTGACTTCCGGGGGGGGTCTGGGTTCGATTTCCAGGAGGGAAGAAACATTGGGCGTGTTTTTTTGGAAAGACCAATTAAAACTTCTAGGTTCAGTTTCCCCAAGTTATCTAAATGGCTTGTTGATATTTAGAGCCCAATTTTGGGAAAAAAAATTCTAACTTTAATGTTAAAAACATCATGATTTAGTTTATAAATTAAGCACATTGACTGACTTAATTGATTTAACATGGTTAGTTTTGATGTTACTTCCTTGTTTACAAAATTTCCCGGGGATTTTATTGTTTTTTAACTGAAGAACTTGAAAATTGTTTTCCCCTTTCCCCAATTCGTATCATTAAACTTATTAAACTTTGTTTTGTTGATGAAAATTTTTGTATTTAATGAGGTTTTTACTCAAATTTGGGGATGGAAAGGGGGAAATCCTCTTTCACCTGTTATAAGTAATTTATACAGGAAATTTTTTTTGAAGAAGTCCTTCCTAATAGAGCTAATTGTTTTAGATATGTTCATGATTTTTGCGTCTTATGCCTAAGAATGTAGATATAAACCATTTCCTTGTTAAAAAAAGTTTAGCTCATTCTATAAATTTTACTGTTGAGTTCGAAGAAAATAACTCTTTCCCTTTTTTTATTTTTTAATTATTAATGGTAAAATGATTTTAAATTAAAAATTTAGCAGATGCGTTGCTACAGTGTTATGGCCCTTGAAGGTGAGATCCTCTGACATGATCCTCCCAGGTCTTTGACATTATTTTTTTTGCTCTGTTGTGTGGTTAATTTGTTTATACTCCGATGAAATTATTATTTCCTCAGTTTTCCAAAAAAACCAAAAATAACTGTTCCTATATATAATTTTTTATCAAGAAAGTTAAACTGTCGGTTTTCTCATCAATGTTTTTAGACCTTTACGCATTTGTAGTCCAATTTATAAATGAAGAAATCTCCAAAATTTTAAATATCTAATGATCTAAAATACATAAGAAACTTAATTGATAAATCCTTAAAAATATAGAAATACTTTTTACAATTCAAAATGGACAACCAACCTTATTCAACTAAAAAAATTTGGTTTTTTTTCCTTCCATGAAACTTGGTTGTTTTCCTTCTCTACTTAAGAATTTTAATATTGTTGTATTTAAAACTCTTGACACAGTTAAAACACTTTTGATAAAAAACCCCCCCAAAATCTGACGGATTTCTTTAAGATTCCTTTCAAGATATGATAAAGTTTTTTCGATCAAACTGGTTTTACTGAGGTTTTGGGGCAAGATTCTAATATTGTTTATTTATGTGAGATTTTAACCATCCAATTATTTTAAAAGGCTGAAATTGATCAAGCAATCCGGGTCGACGGGGAAAGGGGAAGGTTTGGGGCACAGGACAAGTTTTCCTGACGCGGGTCTTAGTCAGATGATGACCCGCCGTTGGAGTTTTTACCAGGCCTTCCGCGGGGTTACCGGTCCACCCCTTTAAAAAAATTTAGTCTATTACAACTATTTTTTGGTTGAATCATGTTTTAAAAAAATATTTTGAAAATAATATGAATATTTCTTTGGGTTTATATAAATTGGATTCATTTATAAAAAACATTTGGGAAGATTTTAGTACATTAGACAAATTTTTGGATTAATATAAGCTGTGTTTCACGGACTGTATTGAATTGAATTTATAAAGATTATATATTATTTAAGGAATAAATTATACTAAAATAAATTTCTTCCGATTCTACGCTAACGTAATGAGTAAATAAAATTTAACAAAAAAAAGATGAGAAGAATAGAGCAAGTGATGGTTTTAAATTTTTTTTTTTTTGGGTTATTATCCCCCCTAAACTAAAAAAAAAAATTTTTTGTACTAAGATATTTGTTAAGAAATTTCATATGTATGCAATAATAACAAAGCATGATTTTAATCATGTAATACGGAATGAATATTGAAAATAACCCCAAATGTTATTTGGATGCAGAAAGATTACTCGTAGGGCGAGACATACAGAAGTATAAGGAACATAGATTATTTCCACTTGACCTTGGGGGAAAAATTCGCAAAGTTAAGCAGATGAACGACCCTTATCCCTAACTAGAGACCCCCCCCGGGGGGCAGACACAAAATGTCTCTAAGTAAATATAGACAAGATGTTGTAGCTTGTTATCAAATAATATTAAATAACATTAACTAAATAAGGAAGATATGCACATACTCAGAGGAGGAGGAAGAGAGAAAAAACTCACAGAGTCAGTCAGCTAGAGACAGTCAGACAGACACAGACAGACACAGACAGAGGCAGGGAAGAGAAAATGAGTCAAGGTTGAACTCGAGCACCCCCTTGGAATCCAAATTACCTAAGAGACGTGGGAGAGGCGTGTGAGAATTGTGCGAGAGGTGAGGGAGGGGGGTGAGAATTGTGCGGAGGTGGGGAGAGGCGTGTGAAATTGTGCGGGGTGGGGGGGGTGGGGGAAAATTTTGCGAGGGGGGGAGAGAGGGCGAAAACAGGAGAATTAAGAATAAAAAGCACGGTTCTTTACTGGAACAATCTAAATAACCTAGTTAATGGTCCCAAATCGGACCAAACGTCATCGAACTTTCCCCTTTTTTGTGCTTTATTTCTGTGTAGAAAACAAAGACTTGACTATGGTAATTTCCTTCGATTGAGGTCGACATGCACCCGCAGGGGTAACCTCCACATAGATGGTAGTGGTTTGATGTTGGTTGTAGTGGCAGGTGGGGGTAGGGGTAGGGCATTGGTGCCCAGCGGTGCTAGTGGTAACAGAAGAGGTAGGTGGTGGCTGTGGTGGTAGTTTTTGGGGGGGGTAATGGTGGTAGTAGGGGGGGGTTGGTAGTAGTGGTGGGATATGCAGTAGTAACTGATGGCGGTAGCTTGTTGTGGTTCTAGTAGTCAGTGTTGGTTGTGGTAGCAATTGGTGGTAGTTTGTGGTGGTGGCTGTTCGCTATTGAGGGGGGGGGAGCGATGGCGATGGTATTAGTGGGTTGTAGTGGTGGTGGTAGTGTATGGCGGTGCTTGAATTAAATAAAGAAAAAAAAAATAAAGAAGATAAATAGAGCCAGAATGGGCCAGGGGGGGCCAAGAGACGATACCGGGGGTGTGGGGCGAAAAGGGGCGGGGGAAACTGGATTTATGGGGGAAAGATCATGCAGGAGACTTTCCAAAGTAACCTTCTGCATGGAGCACCAGCTTCCCAACAAAAATCACTCTATGGGACGTCATAATTATTTTCCACTACTTTCAGTACACTATATGGGGCATATATCAGGCCTATACTGGAGCATGCAGCACCAGTATGGAGCCCATTGCTGATCAGTCATTTTAAAAAAAATAGAGAATGTGTAGAGGACCGCAGCTAAACTCGTAACAAAGTTTAAAGGACTGATTTTTTAGGGGAGCTTTAATGGAGCTAAAACTGCTGATATTAGATGATAGAAGGCTAGGGTTAAAAGGAATTATAGAGTTGACAGGGACAAGATTATTTGGGGGCAGGAGACAGGAACACAAGGGCACACTACCCACAGAGATGCTGGGAAGTATTTCTTCAACGTTAGAGCAGTGAGAAAGTGGAAGGAACCAGACATAAGACTGACCAAGGTACCCATGATCTCAAAGCCAAGGAAAAACCCACAACGTATAGATAAGTACATACGCACACACACACACACCACCCACTGACATGCCAGAAGGAATAGCCCGGTTTCCTGTTTGCAGATGATGTGAAGTTGATAAAAAAATTCAATCGGAGAGGACCAGGCAGAACTAAAAGGGATGGGGACAGGCTGCAAGCCTGGTCCAGCAACGGCCCTGGGTTCAACCCCACCAAGTGCCAAGTCATGAAGATTGGGGAAGGGCAAAGAAGACCACAGACGGAGTGCAGTCTAGGGGCCAGAGATACAAACCTTCCTCAAGGATAAGGATCTTGGGGTGAGTATAACACCAGGCACATCTCCTGAGGCGCACATCCAAATAACTGGCAGCATAAGGGCGCCTGGAAAACCTAAAAACAGCAACCAGGACCCTGTCCCTGTGTACGTTAGGTCCATATTGGAGTATAAAACCCAGTAGGGAAACCCCCTCACCTAGCCAAGCATGTAAGGAAAATGAAAAGTAAAAAGGTTTGCAAAAGATAGTCCCGGAGCTAAGGGGTATGTCCTACGAGGAGAGGATAAAAAATCCCCCTGACGACTCTGAAAGACAAGAGAATGGGGGGATAAACAAAAAATAAAATACTGAGAGGAATCGACAAGGTGGACAGAGACAGAATTTCCAGAGGTGAGACACAGCAACAAGGGTCACAGTTGGAAGTTGAAGCTCAGATGAATCGGGGGATTTGGAAAATATTTCTTCATCACAGAGTTGTCTGGGAAGTGATGTAGTATAGGCAGGATCCATACATAGCTTTAAAAAGAGGTATGATAAAGCTCAAGGAGCGGGAAGAGGGCCAAGTAGGGCCTAAGGGCGGGGCCAGGAGCTGTAAATCGCCCCCCGAACCCAAAATAGGTGAGTTCACACACACACACACACAAAAGTGGAGACAAGATCCATACATAGTTTAAGAAGATACAATAAAACTTTGGAGCGGGAAGGGACCAAAGACCAGCGATGACGCGGGGCCTGGGCCCACTCGTCCCTCGGGAACCACAAATACGTGAACACACACACACACCCCGTTGGCCTAGTGGGAAAGCTCTTGCTTCACCCCCGGGGGGGGCCGGGGTTAATTCCCTGGGCAAAAAATTTTTAAGTGTTTTTCATACACACACATATATACAACAGGCCTAGTGTCAATTGACTTGCCAGGGGAAAATGGTAACTAACTAAACACACACACACACACAAGCACAAAAACAAAAACACACACACACACATGATAAAGCTCATGGAGCAGGAGCGTGACCCAGTAGCGGCCAGTGGAAAGGCGGGAGGGGCATGACTCGACCCCCAACCACAACTGGTGAGTATACACACACAAACACAAACAAACACACACACAAACACACACACACACACACACAAACAAACACAAAACACACACACACACACACACACCCCGCTTTTTCAGTCAAGTCAAATGATACAAAACAAAATCCAGCAGTGGGGAACCACTGTTAAAAAGGGGTTTCCCCCAAATACGCATGTGTACCTCGACTGAGACAGAACACAAAATGAAAGGGAACAACTGAAAGAAAGAGTAAGAATGCGCCAGAGGCAGGAAGGGGGGCGACGAAAAATACAACCACTCACAGATCCACCCACATCCCCCTCAACCCTACCCCCCACACCAACCAAACACAATGAAGAGCCGAGCCCCTCCAGACCCACAGTCCCCACCCCCCAGCACAATTGCCACACCAGCAGACTACCATAATATTCAGCCTGCCTATCACACACAGCCGGCACCAACCCACCCCACTCTCCAGAATACAGTTCTAAAAAGGAAGTAAAAGGTACATCAACACAGACGGAATTACGAGTGAGAGGAGGAGCGGCGGGAAAAAATCACAAATATCCCCCGGAACAAAGCATTCACAGGCAAAGATCACAAAAGTGATCTTCCCATGATCTTCCCATCTGGTGCAGAGGGGAGGAAGGTTGCACTGTTCATCAAAAAAAAAAGGATTTTTTAGGAGACAGAAGGACTAGTCAGAGAGTTGAATGACTACATAGTAGTCATAGCAGGATGTACAACCTGACACCAAAAGAGGAGGCAAAGACAGGGGAAAGATGAGAGCAAAAAGTGATGGTGGATACACTAGCTGAGATTTCCGGAAGGGCTCACACGAGCAGGGCAAAGGTACTCATTATGGGGTTTCAACCCAAAGGGACTGACTGGGGAACCTGGAGCCACAGGGGGACCAAACACATGGAGAGCCAAATGCTCCAGAGAATTCTATATTTTTACATTTCGTTAAATAATATAACCATGATGCAAAAAGATAGATCACCGTGAAAACCCCCCGTACAAACACTTGTTCAAGATCACAATGAAAACCCCAGTAAAAAATTGTTCAAGATCACCATGAAAACCCCAGTACCAACACTTGTTCAAGTTCTTTGTGAAAACCCTGTACCAACACTTTTCAAGCAATTTTTTTTTAAACAAGAATCGTCTGTCAGTGGGCATGACCCAAAGACAGAGTGATATCCCCAGTGAGGTAGCATGACCCAAAGAGAGAGTGATATCCCCCCTGAGGTAGCATGACCCAAAGACAAAAGTTATATCCCCAGTGCTCCTTCAGAGTGTCAGCACTGTCTTTCCTCACCCTCAGTGCCCCAGAGTGTCAGCACTGTCTTTCCTCACCCCCTTCTCCTTCAGTGTCAGGACTGTCTTTCCTCACCCCCCTTTTCTTAGTGTCAGGGGTGTCTTTTCACCCCCCTTCTCCTTCAAGTGTCAGTGCTGACACTCTGAAAACCCAAAACCCAAACTTGTTCAAGATCTCATGAAAAAACCCCGTACCAACACTTGTTCAAGATCACCATAAAACCCCGTACCCACTTGTTCAAGATCCCGTGAAAACCCCAGTACAAAAACTGTTCAACATCACCATGAAAAAACCCCGTACCAACACTTGTTCAAGTTTAATGAAAACCCCAGTACCAACACTTGTTCAAGTTCCCCCCTGAAAACCCCAGTACCAACACTTGTTCAAGTTTACCATAAAACCCCAGTACCAACACTTGTTCAAGTTCCCGTGAAAACCTCAGTACAAACACTTGTTCAAGTTTACCGTGAAAACCAATGTACAAACACTTGTTCAAGATCACCATGAAAACCTCATAAAAACTTGTTCAATGTCAACGTGAAAACCCCCTACCAAACTTGTTCAATTTCCTGAAAACCCAGTACAAACAATTTTTTTAAAATCACCGTGAAAACCCCGACCAACACTTGTTCAAGATCACCAAAAACCCCGTACCAACACTTGTTCAAGTTTACCGTAAAACCCCGTACCAACACTTGTTCAAGAAAGTGAAAACCCAGTACCAACACTTGTTCAAGATCACCGTGAAAACCCCTACCAAACTTGTTCAATTCTTTGTGAAAAAACCCCGCCCCAAAATTTTTCAAAATTTGTGAAAACCCCAGTACCAACACTTATTCAAGTTCCCTGTGAAAACCCCAGTACCAAACTTGCTCAAGATCACCGGGAAAAAACCCCCGTACCAACACTTGTTCAAGTTCCCTGGAAAACCCCGTACCAACACTTGTTCCTTTAGTGAAAACCCCCTACCCCAAACTTTTAAGATCAGTGGAAACCCCAGTACCAACATTTTTCAAGATCACCGTGAAAACCCCAGTACCAACCTTGTTCAAGATCACCGTGCCCCTACCAAACTTGTTCAAGATCACCGGGGAAAAACCCCGTACCAACACTTGTTCAAAATCACCATGAAAAACCCCTCTTAAAATTTTCAAGATCCCTGAAAAAACCCCGTACAAACACTTGTTCAAGATCACCATGAAAATCCCCTACCAACACTTGTTCAAGTTCACCATGAAAACCCCAGTACCAACCTTGTTCAACCTTTAAAACTCCCCTACCAAACTTGTTCAAGTTCCTTGTGAAAAAACCCCGTACAAACACTTGTTCAAGATTTCCATGAAAACCCCGTACAAACACTTGTTCAAGATCACCGGAAAACCCCTAGCAACACTTGTTCAAGTTCCCGTGAAAAAACCCCGTAACAACCTTTTAAAAAAACCATGAAAACCCCCTACCAACATTTGTTCAAGTTTTTCCCTGAAAACCCCTCCAAATCGTTCAAGATAACCATGAAAATACCAACACTTGTTCAAGTTTACCGTGAAAACCCCAGTACCAACACTTGTTCAAGTTCCCCGAAAACCCCAGTAACAACCTTTTTAAAAACACAATGAAAACCCCAGTACCAACACTTGTTCCCCAATTTACCGTGAAAACCCCAGTACCAAACTTTTTTAAGATCACCGTGAAAACCCCAGTACAAAATTGTTCAAGTCACCATGAAAATCCCCCTACCAACACTTGTTCAAGTTCACAATGAAAACCCCGTACCAACATTGCAAGATCGGAAAACCCCTCTAAACTTTTTAAGTTCCCTGTGAAAAAGTACCAACACTTGTTCGTTCCCTGTGAAAACCCCAGTACAAACACTTTTTTAAGTTCCCGTGAAAAAAACCCCGTACAAACACTTGTTCAAGATCACCATGAAAACCCCAGTACCAAACCTGTTCAAGATCACCATGAAAATCCCGTACCAACACTTGTTAAGTTTTCCCTGAAAATCCCGTACCATCACTTGTTCAAGTTTCCTGAAAACCCCTACCAAACTTGTTCAAGTTTAAAAAATACCAACATTTTCAAGATCACCATGAAAACCCCAGTTCCCCAAACTTGTTCAATTTACCAAAAACCAATACCAACACTTGTTCAAGATCACCGGGGGAAAACCCCCCTACCAACCGTTCAAGACAACACCTCAAATATTCCAATAATTACTTGCTTCTTTTACAGGGATTTATATCGTCTGGTTGAAAGTAGATGATCAAGGTTAGGATTAAACGATTAGGGGGGGGAGGAGGAGGAGGAGGAAGAGCAGAAGGAAGAGGAGAAAAAATGGAGGAAGATGAAAGAGGCGATGGAAATAGGAGAGGAAGGTGAACGAACAAATGGAAGAGGAAGAGGATAAGAAAGTAGTAGGAGGAAGAGGAGAATAAGAAGAGTAGTAGGGGAAAAAAAGGATAAAAGGGAATTAAGAGGAAAAAAGTAAAAAGGGGATGAGAAGGAGGAGGAAGAATAGGAGAAAAGGAGGAGGAGGAAGAATAGGAGAAAGGAGGAGGAGGAAGAATAGGAGAAAGGAGGAGGGGGGAAGAATAGGGAAAAGGAGGAGGGAATTAAAAAAAAGACGACAATGAGTTGGTGGAAGAGATAAAGAATAGAAAGGAAAAGAGGAATAGAAGGAAAAGAAATGAAGAAAAAAAAACAGGATGAGGAAAAGGGGAAAGGAAGATGAGGAGAATTAAAAGAAAAACATGGAGGAGGAAAGGAGGAGGGTGAAGAGGAGGACGATCAAGATGAGGAGGATCAAAGGAGGAGGATCAAAGGAGGAGGATCAAGAGGAGGAGGATCAAGGAGGAGGATCAAGAGGTGAAGGATCAAAAGGAGGGGGGTCAGAGGAAGAGGATAAAAGGGGGAGGATAAAAGGGGGGAGGATAAAAGGGGGATCAAGAGGAGGAGGATCAAGAGGAGGAGGATCAAGAGGAGGAGGATCAAAGGAGGAGGATCAAAAGGTGAAGGATAAAAAAGGGGGAGGATCAAGAGGAAGAGGATCAAGAGGAGGAGGATCAAGAGGAGGAGGATCAAAGGGAAGGTCAAAAGGAGGAGGATCAAAAGGAGGAGGATCAAGGGGGGGGAAAAGGGGGGGATGAAGATCAAGAGGAGGATCAAGATGAGGAGGATAAATGGAGGATGATCAAAGGAAGAGGATCAAAGGAGGAGGATCAAGAGGATGAGGATGAAGAGGAGGAGGATCAAAGGATGAAGATAAAAGGAGGATCAAGAGGATGAGGATCAAGAGGAAGATGATCAAGAGGATGAGGATCAAGAGGAGGAGAATAAAAAGGAGGATAAAAGGGGGATCAAGAGGAGGAGGATCAAGAGGAGGAGGATCAAGAGGAGAATGAAGAGGGGGAGAATGAAGAGGATGAGGATAAAGAGAATGAGGATCAAAAGGAAGAGGATCAAGAGGATGATGATGAAGATGATCAGGATGGAGGAGGAAAAGAGAATGAGGATCAAAGGGGGGATCAAGGCATGAGGATCAAGAGAAGGATGATCAAAGGAGGAGGATCAAGAGGAAGATAAAAGGGGTGAGGATCAAAAGGAGGAGGATCAAGAGGAGGAGGAAAAGGAGGAAGATGATTGAGAAGGAAGATCAAGGAGGATGTATAAAAAATAAGGATGAAGCTGTGCTTTATTCCTTCCTTACGAATTTCTCAGTTTTTTTCAGCTAACCCCCCATATAAGCCCTGTAAAACACACACACACACGCACACACCCACACACACACACACACACACACAGACACACACACAGAAACACACACACACACACCCCCACACACACACACACACACACACACACACCCCACACACACACCCACACACACACACCATACACACACACACACACACACACACACACACACACACACACACACGCATACACACACACACACACACACACACACACACACCCCTAAACTACAGACCAGTGTCACTAAGTTATCAGGAGAAGAGTGGTGGAACACCTAGAAAGGAATGATTTTATCAACGAGGGAACACGGTTTCAGGGACGGGAAATCCTGTGTCACAAAGCTGGGTTCTATGACAGGGTGACAGCAGTAAGACAAGAGAGAGGGGGGGGGAAGATTGCATATTTTGGGGACTGTAAGAAGGTTTTTTGACACAGTTCCACACAAGATGTAGTGCAGAAGCTGGTGGACCAGGCAGGGGTAACGGGAAGGCACCAAATCGGGGGAAAACCTGTCAGGAAGACAGCAGCAAGTCATGATACGTGGTGTCAGGGGGTGCCGGTGACAGGGGGTTCCCCCAGGGGTCAGTCTAGGACCGGTGCTGTTTCTGGTATTTGAAAATGACGGAAGGAATAGACTCCGAAGTGTCCTGTTTGCAGATGATTTAAGGATGAGAATAATTCAATCGGACGAGGATCAGGCAGAACTACAATGGGGGCTGGACAGGCTGAAGCCTGGTCCCCAATTGGTCCTGGAGTTCAACCCCACCAAGTCAAAGTCATGAAGGTGGGAAGGGGGAAAAAAGACCGCAGACGGAGACAGTCTAGGGGGCCAGAGACTACAAACCCAATCATTGAAACAAATCTTGGGGTGGGGTAAAAAAGGACATCTCTGAGGCGCCTCAACCAAATAACTGCCACATATGGGCCCTACAAACCAAGAACAGATTCCGACATCTTAATAAAGAATCGTTAGGGGCCCCGTACACTGTGTACGTTAGGCCCATACTAAGTATGCAGCACCAGTTTTTGGGAAACCCCCCAGCCAAGCACGTAAAAAGTTTGAGAAAGTGCAAAAAGGGTTTCAACAAGATAGTCCCGGGAAGGGGGTCCTCCGAGGAAGTTTAAGGAAATCGACCTGACGGACTGGGGACAGGAGAGATAGGGGGGGGCATGATAACGACATATAAGATCTGTGAGGAATTGACAAGGTGGGAGATAGAATGTTCCAGAGATGGGACACAGCAACAAGGGGCACAGTTGGAAGTTGAAGACTCAGATGAATCACAGGGATGTTAAAGTATTTCTTCAGTCACAAGTGGTCGGGAATGGGGAAAAGTTTGGGAAGGGGGGGGCAGGTTCCATACATAGCTTTAAGAAAGTATGATAAACTCATGGCGCAGGGACAGAGGACCCAGTAGCGGCTAGTGAAGAGGCGGTGCCAGGGGGTATGACTGACCCCGCAACCACAACTAGGTGAAAAAAAATAGGTGAGAACAACTAGGTGAGAAAAACACACACACACACACACACACACACACACACACACACACACACACACACCACACACACGCACGCGCACAAGAAGAAAGGTCTTATCATCTTCTTTTTCCCTGGGAAGAAATATGAAGGAGCGGAATCTGGGTCCGTACAATATTCTATTTCTGGACTGCCACTTCTCAGAGGGCAGGGGAGGGAGGGGGGAGGGAGGGAAGGGGGGGAAAGAGGGGGGGGAAGGGGAAGGGCGAAGGAAGGAAGGGGGGAGGGGGGAAAAAGGGGGGGAGGGAAGGAAGGAAGGAAGGAAGGAGAGGGAAGGAAGGAAGGAGGGGGGGGAAGGAAGGAAGGAAGGGGGAGAGAGGGAAGGAAGGAAGGAGGGGGGGAAGGAAGGAAGGAAGGGGGAGAGGGAAGGAAGGAAGGAGGGGGGGGGAAGGAAGGAAGGCAGGAAGGAGGGGGGAGGGAAGGAAGAGCCAGTACAGCCAGATTTACTGGGGGAAAATGTTTAAATCTATGGCAACTAACTTTTTGATTTTCTATCAAGTTTATTTACGTAAGAACTGAATAATGAGGAGCAAAGTTGGTTTCTACGTGTGTGTCTCCATATATAACTTTATGTTATATATATATATATATATATATATATATATATATATATATATATATATATATATATATATATATAAAAAGTGAGCTACTCCCGTCCTGGGGTGAGGTAAAAGAAAACCTGTATTTGTTTTACATGATGGTATGATTGTTGGTGTCTTTTTCTGTCTCATAAACATGCAAGATTTCAGGTACGTCTTGCTACTTCTACTTACACTTAGGTACATACGCAAACATGTCCTTTATGTATACCACTACCCAGTTTTCTTGAATCTAATATTCTTGTTCTTATTGCTTTCCCTTTCATTCCATGGGGAAGTGGAATAAGAATCTTTCCTCCGTCCTGTGTGTTGTAAAAGTCAACTAAAATGCCGGGAACAATGGCTAGTAACCCTTTTCCCGTATAACTTACTAAAAGAAAAGAAGAAAACCGTCAAAGTGGGATGTTTGAATGTGCGTGGAGGTAATGATAAGAAAGAGATGATTGTAGATGTTATGAATGAAAAAAGCTGGATGTCCTGGCTTTAAGTGAGACAAAGCTGAAGGGGGTAGGAGAGTTTCAGTGGGGAGAAATAAATGGGATTAGGTCAGGGGTTTCAAACAGAGTTTGAGCTAAAGAAGGATGGCAATAATGTTGAAGGATAAGTTATGGCAGGAAGAGAGAGAATATAAATGTATCAATTCAAGGATTATGTGTGTAAAATAAGGGTTGGATATAAAATGGTTATAGCAAAAATGCTTATGCACCTGGAGAAGAGAGAAAAAAGAGGAGAGATAGAGTTTTGGGAAATGTTGAGTGAGTGTGTGGAGAGTTTTGATCCAAGTGAGAGTACTTGTGGTTGGGGATCTCAATGATAAAGTGGGTAAAAATGTTGTGGAGGGAGTACTAGGTAAATTTAGGGTGTCAGGGGTTATTGAACTATGTGTAGAAAGAGGTTTGGTAGTAAGTAATACATATTTTATGAAAAGAGGATAAATAAGTATACAAAGTATGATATAGCACGTATTGGAAGTAGTTTGTTAGATTATGTATTGGGGATAAAAGGTTGATGGGTAGGCTTCAGGATGTACATGTTTATAGATAGCCAACGGATATATCGGATCATTTAGATTATTTAGTTGTAGCTACAGTTAGAGTAAGAGGTAGATGGGTCATAAGAAAATGGCAACAGCAAGTAAAGAGAGAGGAAAGGAAAAATAAGGGAGGAGGAAGTTAGGGGGGAGATATAAGCAACTATTGGCAGAAAGGTGGGCTAGTGCAAGTATGAGTAGGGGGAAAGGGGGGGTTTAAGAGGGTTGGGATAGTTTTAAGCATGCAATATTAGAATGTGGGACAGAAGTCTGTGGCTATAGGAGGGTGCGTACAGGAAAGAGGAGTGATTGGTGGATGATGAATTAAAGGTGTGATAAAAAGAAAAAGGTAGCTTATGAGAGGTTTTTACAAACAGAAGTATTGTAAGAAGAGCAGAGTATATGGAGAGTAAAAGAAAGGTGAAGAAGTGGTTGAGATTGCAAAAGGAGAACAGATGAAAGAGGGAGAGGATATCAAGAAATTTTGCTGAAAATAAAAAAGTTTTGGAGTGAGATAAACAAGGTAAGAAAGCCTAGGGAACGAATGGATTTGTCATTAAAAACAGAGTAGGAGAGTTAGTAGATGGGGAGCTGGAGGTATTGGGTAGATGGCGTGAATATTTTGAGGAACTTTTAAATGTCGATGAAAAAGGGAGGCGGTAATTTCATGTACTGGAGGGAACAAATCGTTTAGGAGTGAAGAAGAGCAGGATGGAGTGGGGGGAGGTGCGTGAGGCATTACGTAGAATGAAAGGGGGTAAAGCAGTGAACTGACGGGATCATGACAGAAATGTTAAAAGCAGGGGGATATAGTGCTGGAGTGGTTGGTATCTTTGTTTAATAAATGTGTGAAAGGGGAAGTTACCTAAGGATTGGCAGAGAGCATGTATAGTTCCCTTTATATAAAGGGAAGGGTGAAGAAGAGATTGTAAAAATATAGGGGAATAAGTTTACTGGTATCCAGGTAAAGTGTCGGGAAAGTTATTATTGAAAAAATTAGAGGTAAGACAGAGAGTAGGATTGCAGATGAGCAAGGAGGTTTTAGAGTGGGTAGGGAATGTGTAGAACAAGTGTTTACAGTGAAGCATATATGTAAACAGTATTTAGATAAAGGTAGGGAAATTTTCATTGCATATATGGATTTAGAAAAAGCATATGATAGAGTGAATAGGTTAACAATGTGGCAGATGTTGCAAGTGTATGGAATAGATAGTAAGTTACTAAATGCTATAAAGAGTTTTTATGAGGATAGTGAGGCTCAGGTTAGGGTGTGTAGGAGAGAGGGAGATTACTTCCTGGTAAAAGTAGGTCTTAGACAGGGATGTGTGATGTCACCATGGTTGTTTAATATATTTATAGATGGGGTTGTAAAATAAGTAAATGCTAGTGTGTTGGGGAGAGGGGTGGGATTAAATTATGCAGGCTCTGGTGGTCTGGTGGCTAAAGCTCTCGCTTCACACGGCGAGTGCCTGGGTTCGATTCCCAGCCAGGGCAGAAACATTGGGCGTGTTTCTTTACATCTGTTGGCTATGTTCCCCATCAGTAAAATGGGTACCTGGGTGTTAGTCGACTGGTGTGAGTCGCATCCTAGGACACTGACCTAATCTGCCCGAAATGCTCAGCATAACAAGGGACTTTCTACATAGTAGTATGTCACTGATGTCAGCTAGGTCTGTATACCATGTACATGTACTTGTAGTAAATAAAGATTATTATTATTATTATTATGCAGAATCAAGTACAAAATTGGAGTTGACACAGTTACTTTTTGCTGATGATACTGTGTTTATGGGAGATTCTAAAGAAAAGTTGCAAAGGTTAGTGGACGAGTTTTGGGAGGGTGTGTAAAGGTAGAAAGTTGAAAGTGAACATAGATAAGAGTAAGGTGATGAGAGTAGATAAAGAAAAATTGGATATCACATTGGAGAGAGGGAGTATGGAAGAAGTAAATGTTTTCAGATATTTGGGAGTTGACTTGTCAGCAGATGGGTTTATGCAGGATGAGGTTAACCATATAATTGATGAAGAAAAAAAGGTTAGTGGTGCGTTGAGGTTTCTGTGGAGACAAAAAACGTTATCTATGGAGACAAAGAAGGAAATGTATGAAAGATATTGGTACCAACACTCTTATATGGGTGTGAAGCTTGGGTTGTAAATGCTGCAGCTAGGAGGAGGCTGGAGGCAGTGGATATGTCCTGTCTAAGGTCAATGTGTGGTGTAAATATAATGCAGAGAATACGGAGTGTGGAAATTAGGAGGAGGTGGAGTTACTAAAAGTTTTGTCAGAGGGCTGAAGAGGGTTGTTGAGGTGGTTTGGTTATTTAGAGAGAATGAATCAAAATATAATGACTTGGAGAGCGTATAAATCTGTAGGGAAGGAAGGATGGGTAGGGGTCGTATTCGAAAAGGGGTTTTCCTGGAGTGTACCTGGAGAGAATTCCAGGGATCAACGCCCTGCGGCCGGTCTGTGACCAGGAGGGAGGGGTAAATTAGGTTTTTTGGGCGAGGGGCTTGGACTTCCAGCAAGTGTGTGGAGCTGTTAGATAGGAGTGAATGGAGACAATGGTTTTTGGGACATGACAGCTGTTGGGTGAACAGGGTAATATTTAGTGAAGGGGTTCAGGGGAAAACCCGGGTTTTTATAGATTTAGCCGGACTTGAGTCCTGGAAATGGGAAGTACAATGCCTGCACTTTAAAGGAGGGGGCTGGGATATTAACAGTTTGGAGGGACTATTCTAAACTGTCGTATCTGAGCCTCTGCAAAGACAGTGATTATGTATGAGTGAGGTGAAAGTGTTGAATGATGATGAAAGTATTTTCTTTTTTGGGATTTTCTTTGTTTTTGGGTCACCCTGCCTCGGTGGAAGACAGAGGGCCTTAAATCTGCACTCTTAGAAAGGCGTATAATTAGGGGGATATGATGATTGAGGGTATAAATGGAAAACAGGAATAAATAAAGGTGATGTAAATAGCGTGCTGAAAATATCCAGCCAAGACAGGACTCGCAGCAATGGTTTCAAGTTGGAAAAGTTCAGATTCAGGAAGGATATAGGAAAGCACTGGTTTGGTAATAGAGTTGTGGATGAGTGGAACAAACTCCCGAGTACCGTCATAGATGCTAAGACGTTGTGTAGTTTTAAAAATAGGTTAGATAAATACATGAGTGGGTGTGGGTGGGTGTGAGTTGGACCTGACTAGCTTGTGCTACTACGTCAGATGCCGTACTAATTCCTTAAGTGGAAGTGACCTGACTATATATATATATATATATATATATATATATATATATATATATATATATATATATATATATATATATATATATATATATATATATATATATATATATATAATATATAATATATATATATATAAATTATACAAAATTTGAGCAGTAATCCACCTTAGAAGGGTGAACGACAAGGCAGAAAACTCACTGTCCCTCATTCAATCAATGTCATGGTAGAAGGTCGCCAACATCGTAGTTCAAATGACCTTCCAATCACTACTACATTCCATACATCACTCCTCCCTCCCATAATACTACTACATAACCTTCTCTTCCTATCATGAACTCATGGCAGATGATATCGAATCACACTTTTCATGTTTTGTCAGAAAAATTGTAATTTTATCTAGTGAGTTTAAGAAAATATTTAGAGACTGAAAAACTGAAACTCAGTTTCCTTTTATTTAACATCCCAATGGAAGTTAATGTGGAGATACAGTTACCAGAACTTGATCTGTGTGAGCTGTAGTCAGGAGAGTTTCTGGAAGTTGGTCTGCAAGGATACATTCCTCAAAGTGAAAGATGCACTAAAACTGCACTCATTGATCGGTAGTACATATATATGTGAATGCACGTTTCCTACCATGAAGCAATGAAATCTAAATCCAGAAATTAGATGGGAAATGAAACGCTGAATGCCTGTCTTCGCTGGATGCCTGTCTTCGCTGGATGCCTGTCTTCGCTGGATGCCTGTCTTCGCTGGATGCCTGTCTTCGCTGGATGCCTGTCTTCGCTGGATGCCTGTCTTCGCTGGATGCCTGTCTTCGCTGGATGCCTGTCTTCGACTTGCCATTACCAACATCGGAATCGATATGGAGACTCTGGTATAAGAAAGGTCTCGACCCCAGACATCTCATTATTAGTTAAGAATATGAGTACTTATATTTCTGTATAAATTCAGAGCCTTTTAAAAAATCTTATTTGTTTATTTACATGTAGGCCCTGCCTAGAACCTTTGTATCACTAAAATATCATTCAATATCTTTTTAATCTTAGTAATCTTAGCATAGGGGTGGTAGGAGAAGTGGAATATTCAAATGGCATCAGGAAGAAATCCAAATATTCTTCCTTGAAGCCTTTTTATCCACTTCTCCGAGGCTATGGGTCCCACAATTTGTACCAGAGGTGGACCCCATCCTATATATATATATATATATATATATATATATATATATATATATATATATATATATATATATATATATATATATATATATATATATAAAAGCTAGCTTGGCTGGGTGCTTGGTACTTGTAGGATTGTGTGGTTCAGTGGGTTAAGGCGTCATGTGATTTTCGCTCACCACGAGACAGGGTTCGAATCCTCGGCTAGTGGCAGTGTTGTTATTGATTCAATACCATTCTGCTCTATACATGATCTCAAACAAAGGGAAAAGTTTTTACAGGTTTCCTGCTCCGAACACTACGATTTTGCAGGTGGATGAGTCACAGTTTTCAGAAGAACGAGAATTTATTGAGGAGTTCACCAACTTAAAATTCCCAACGAATATTACACACTTCTGCATATAGAAACCTTCCACTTACACAGCACACAAAGAAGATACAAGAGATACCCGACTGGTTCTCCTCACTGGACAGATTACCATCACCATCGCCCCGATTCTCTGTAAAGCCAACATGAATGCGTCATTCCTTACTACCAACACTATCAACGAGATCACCAGAAGCACTAACCCTTGTGGTGGCTGTGATAAATTTTATGTCGGGGAGACCGGAAGAGACCTTCAGACACTACTTCAGGAACATAACTATGCCTACAGGAGAAATAAAACCAACAACGCATACGTACTTCATCAGAGCGTTCATTCTCACGTCGTTGACGTGGAAACAACTCCGCTGATACACCTCGAGAACGACAGTACCAGACGCTGAATCTTGGAAGTTGCAGTGATCCCTCTCCAAAACCACTCAGCATAACAGTGTAATGTACGTTCTTTGTTGCGAGCGTCTTTATTTGCTGATACTAGATGTCAATAACATACTTGCTGGGGGCGGCCGATGTCAATAACATACTTGCTGGGGGCGGCCGATGTCAATAACATACTTGCTGGGGGCGGCCGATGTCAATAACATACTTGCTGGGGGCGACCGATGTCAATAACATACTTGCTGGGGCGACCGATGTCAATAACATACTTGCTGGGGGTGACCGATGTCAATAACAAACTTGCTGGGGGCGGCCGATGTCAATAACATACTTGCTGGGGGTGACCGATGTCAATAACATACTTGCTGGGGTGACCGATGTCAATAACATACTTGCTGGGGGCGGCCGATGTCAATAACATACTTGCTGGGGGTGACCGATGTCAATAACATACTTGCTGGGGTGACCGATGTCAATAACATACTTGCTGGGGTGACCGATGTCAATAACATACTTGCTGGGGGTGACCGATGTCAATAACATACTTGCTGGGGGTGACCGATGTCAATAACATACTTGCTGGGGTGACCGATGTCAATAACATACTTGTGGGGTGACCGATGTCAATAACATACTTGCTGGGGCGACCGATGTCAATAACATACATGCTGGGGTGACCGATGTCAATAACATACTTGCTGGGGGCGACCGATGTCAATAACATACTTGCTGGGGTGACCGATGTCAATAACATACTTGCTGGGGGAGACCGATGTCAATAACATACTTGGTGGGGGCGACCGATATCAATAACATACTTGCTGGGGCGACCGATGTCAATAACATACTTACTGGGGTGACCGATGTCAATAACATACTTGCTGGGGGCGACCGATGTCAATAACATACTTGCTGGGGGCGACCGATGTCAATAACATACTTGCTGGGGGCGACCGATGTCAATAACATACTTGCTGGGGGCGACCGATGTCAATAACATACTTGCTGGGGGCGACCGATGTCAATAACATACTTGCTGGGGGTGACCGATGCCAATAACATACTTGCTGGGGGCGACCGATGTCAATAACATACTTGCTGGGGGTGACCGATGTCAATAACATACTTGCTGGGGGTGACCGATGTCAATAACATACTTGCTGGGGCGACCGATGTCAATAACATACTTGCTGGGGGCGACCGATGTCAATAACATACTTGCTGGGGTGACCGATGTCAATAACATACTTGCTGGGGGCGACCGATGTCAATAACATACTTGCTGGGGGCGACCGATATCAATAACATACTTGCTGGGGTGACCGATGTCAATAACATACTTGCTGGGGCGACCGATGTCAATAACATACTTGCGGGGGGTGACCGATGTCAATAACATACTTGCTGGGGTGACCGATGTCAATAACATACTTGCTGGGGTGACCGATGTCAATAACATACTTGCTGGGGTGACCGATGTCAATAACATACTTGCTGGGGTGACCGATGTCAATAACATACTTGCTGGGGCGACCGATGTCAATAACATACTTGCTGGGGTGACCGATGTCAATAACATACTTGCTGGGGCGACCGATGTCAATAACATACTTGTTAGGTCGACCCGGCGCTTATTATATGCTAGTATAAGCAACATAATATAAGTTAAATATAACTTATATATAACTTATAAAAATAATAAGCAATATTTCTTTAAAAAATATTCTTAATACTAATAATAAGAGCACACAAGTAATAATAATTATAATAATTATACTCAAATAAATAATACCAAGTACTATATTATGAATTCTCAAATAATGCGAAAATATTTATCAATATTTATCAAGATACAATTATACACAAAGAAACATATTTAAATGAGTATATAAAAATATACATAAAAATACAATGTTTTAATGCGTATGTACATACAAATATACAGAGAAATATTATTTTTCCTATATATGTATATGTATTTTTCTCTCTATATATACTTCAGTTTAATAATGTGGTAGATAGGTACTCTCCTAAGTACCTATGTATAGACGTACCTAAGTACAGATGTAGTAGTCAGCAGCAACAGTAATAACAGTATCAAGAGTAGGAGTAGCAGCAACAGCAGTGGGAGCAGGAATAGAAGCAGAAGCAGCAACAGCAGTAGAGTGGCAGGAGCAGCAGTAGTAGCAGCAGCAGCAGCATAAGTAGTAGCAGGAGTAGCAGTAGGAGGCTATCAGCAACAGAAGTAGCAGGAGTAATAGCAGCATAAGTACTAGCAGTAGAAGGCTATCAGCAACAGGAGTAGCAACAGCTGCAGCAGTAGCAGGAGCAATAGTAGCAACAGGAGGAGTAGCAGCAGTAAGAGTGGCAGTAGCATCAGTGTCAGCAGAAGCAGGAGAGCCAGCAACAGCATGGGTAGCAGTAGAAAGAATAACAGCAGCAGAAGTGGCAGTAGAAACAACATGGATAGTAGCAGCAGCAGGAGTATCAGCAGCAGAAGTGGCAGCAGCAATAGTATGGATAGCAGCAGCAGGAGTGGCAGCAGGAGTGGCAGCAGGAGTGGCAGCAGGAGTGGCAGCAGGAGCAGTACTAGCTTGTAACTGATGATGGGACCTTTACTAATCCCGCTTCTAATTCCACTATACTCTACCTAACTTTATGTTAATTTAAGAACATAACATAAGAACATAAGAATGGACGAACACTGCAGAAGGCCTACTGGCCCATACAAGGCAGGTCCTTATCAAAACCACCACTACCCAAAGCTACCCAAGAATTTAACCCCGTACCCACGACACCATCAAGCCCAGCCCCTCCCACTCATATATTTGTCCAAGCTCTTTTTAAAACTACCCAAGGTCCTAGCCTCTATCACCCTACTCGGAAGAATGTTCCACGCATCCACAACTCTGTTCGAAAACCAGTACGTATCTATGTCCTTTCTAAATCTAAATTTATCCAACTTAAATCCGTTGTTTCTGGTTCTTACCTGGTTCGACATCCTCAGTACTTTATTAATATTACTTTTGTTTATACCCATCATCCACTTATACACTTCGATGATATCTCCCCTCATTCTACGTCTCTCCAGAGAGTGGAAATACAAGGCTCTAAGTCTATCTTCATACGGGAGATTTCTTATAGAGTAAATAATTTTAGTCATTCTTCTCAGTATGTTCTCCAATGAATCTATATCCATCCTGCAGTAAGGAGACCAAAACTGAGTGGCACATGTGTGTCTATACAGTTATGTCTGGTAACAATGGCATGTCATATATGTAGGGTGTTCAGTAATAAGATACAAAATGCCAACACCGGGACATTTGATTGGAAAAGTTTCGGTCCTGGTCCTTGGTCTCTCCAAGGTGACCATGGTCTCAAGACTGAAACTTGTCCAAGGTGACCATGGTCTCAGGACTGAAACTTGTCCAAGGTGACCATGGTCTCAGGACTGAAACTTGTCCAAGGTGACCATGGTCTCAGGACTGAAACTTGTCCAAGGTGACCAAGGTTTCACGACTGAAACTTTTCCAATAAAGTGTTCTTGTGTTGCATTTTGTGTTTGTATTTCAACAACATTGTCAGGTCTGTATAAAATATGTTTGGGTAAATTATTAAAATATTTTTATTATTATTCAAATGCCCAAAAATAGTATCTGCTTAAATCATTAACGTATGTATGCATGTATTTTATTTGGGTTTGGTTGATTTAGGTTTTCCAAGATTAAGGTTTTCTCTGTATACAGAATGTATATTTTCTTGTATCATTAATGTACCTTGGAAAACTACTAGTTTTCATTTAGTTAACCAGTGCTAGTAGGCATGCTGAGAAATCTGTCAACGCCAAAAATATTGCCAGAATCTGAAGCAGGTGAGGTGCTCTCCTGCTGGCCTCAGTTGGGGCTGTGACAGAGAGGGTGATCAAGCAGTCTTCTTGTTGGTCTTGAAAAAGGTTGTCTTCTCCAGTACACAGCCAGCACAACTCCCATCACACTCTAGGCTTTGATTAGTTTTTTTAAGTTTATGGACAGTTTTTTATGGCAACCTGTTTCTACTTAGGTTTTAGCCGCCTAATTGACTTAACGGCTGGTAATTGTTAGGAAGGTTAAGATGACAGCTTCCAAACACACGCTGTGTGTATTCATTACGGATATAGTATTTATACAAAGTTATTATTTAAGTCATATCTTGTATTTCACAGCTTGGTGCACCAGATGGATTGGCTAATTACAGTAGATGGCAGAATTGCTGTTATCGTGGGGGAGCGCTAAACCCGTAGGGATTATACAGTGTCTGTGCAGGGGAGGGATGGAAGGCATTCAAGTTTAATTCAGGGAACTGGAGTGCACAGATCCAATTCCCTCTATCAAGAGCCCCTCACCAGCATCAAGGAACCTCCCTTGAGGGGATAGATGGCAGAAATCTACTAAACTATATTTAATTTACGTCTGAAACGCGGTTTCCACCGGACACAGCTGGCTTGCTCACTGCTGTTATTTCTTAAGAATAATTTGGAAAGATGTTTCAAGAAAGTTTTTGTTGACTTATTTGAAGATTATATTATATATTATGCGGAGGAAACAGTAAGTTTCTCGTTCTGATGATGTAACGAGTCTTGGGGGATTTATGTGAGTCTTGGGGGATTTATGTGAGTCTTGGGGGATTTATGTTAGGTGTAAAATGTATAAACTTTTAATTTAATTGAAATTCACAATAAAACTTGGAATTATTAGATTCTGAGCAATTACTGGAGAATGCCTTTTCTGATAGACTTTAAACTTTCAGTGTTGATGGGCATCATTAAAAAAATCACTTGTTTTTAACTTAGAGCTACGTAAATTTTTAATTGGCAGTTTTATTAAACTGATTGGCTTCAAGGTAATGAATAGAGAATGCCTATTAAGGGCGACATCAAACACTTAAGTGTTAGAAAATCTCAATTTTAATTTTTTTTCTTTTGAATTTGGGCTTCGCACGTGTTGATTTTGCCAATTTCACATATTTTTTTTTTATCATACTGGAGTTTTTAAAAATACAAAATCACTTATTATTTTTTTCATAGATGATTGTACAGAATTTTAGGTAGAATAGGACGAAAAAAAAAATTGAGAAATCTGAAAACGTGCGTTTGTAAAGCGCCTTAAATGTTCACTAGTTTAGTGGACCCTTAAATACTGAGCACCATTATGCGCGAGTCTTATCCAGTCGACTTTTAAATATTAGTGAATAAAGGTTGGTGGAACTATTGACAAGTGCCTGTGTCCTCTGACTCTGTTTATGCAGACTATTCCTCAAATTGGCTTTTATGATATAACTTTTAAAAGCCTTTTTTCTACAACTTCCAAATTTCAACATTACTTAGAAGAAGGTTAATGTTGTTAGTGTAGTGTGAAGGTTAGTGTTGTTAGTGTAGTGTGAAGGTTAGTGTTGTTAGTGTAGTGTGGAGGTTAGTGTTGTTAGTGTAGTGTGAAGATTAATGTTGTTAGTGTAGTGTGAAGGTTAGTGTTGTTAGTGTAGTGTGAAGGTTAATGTTGTTAGTGTAGTGTGAAGGTTAGTGTTGTTAGTGTAGTGTGAAGGTTAGTGTTGTTAGTGTAGTGTGAAGGTTAGTGTTGTTAGTGTAGTGTGAAGGTTAGTGTTGTTAGTGTAGTGTGAAGTTTAGTGTTGTTAGTGTAGTGTGAAGGTTAATGTTGTTAGTGTAGTGTGAAGGTTAGTGTTGTTAGTGTAGTGTGAAGGTTAGTGTTGTTAGTGTAGTGTGAAGATTAATGTTGTTAGTGTAGTGTGGAGGTTAGTGTTGTTAGTGTAGTGTGGAGGTTAGTGTTGTTAGTGTAGTGTGAAGATTAATGTTGTTAGTGTAGTGTGAAGGTTAGTGTTGTTAGTGTAGTGTGAAGGTTAATGTTGTTAGTGTAGTGTGAAGGTTAGTGTTGTTAGTGTAGTGTGAAGGTTAGTGTTGTTAGTGTAGTGTGAAGGTTAGTGTTGTTAGTGTAGTGTGAAGGTTAGTGTTGTTAGTGTAGTGTGAAGTTTAATGTTGTTAGTGTAGTGTGAAGGTTAGTGTTGTTAGTGTAGTGTGAAGGTTAATGTTGTTAGTGTAGTGTGAAGGTTAGTGTTGTTAGTGTAGTGTGAAGGTTAGTGTTGTTAGTGTAGTGTGAAGGTTAGTGTTGTTAGTGTAGTGTGAAGATTAATGTTGTTAGTGTAGTGTGAAGGTTAGTGTTGTTAGTGTAGTGTGAAGGTTAATGTTGTTAGTGTAGTGTGAAGGTTAGTGTTGTTAGTGTAGTGTGAAGGTTAGTGTTGTTAGTGTAGTGTGAAGGTTAATGTTAGTGTAGTGTGAAGGTTAGTGTTGTTAGTGTAGTGTGAAGGTTAGTGTTGTTAGTGTAGTGTGAAGGTTAATGTTAGTGTAGTGTGAAGGTTAGTGTTGTTAGTGTAGTGTGAAGGTTAGTGTTGTTAGTGTAGTGTGAAGGTTAGTGTTGTTAGTGTAGTGTGAAGGTTAGTGTTGTTAGTGTAGTGTGAAGGTTAGTGTAGTGTGAAGGTTAGTGTAGTGTGAAGGTTAGTGTTGTTAATGCAAGTGAATGGGTTATTTTCCTTTATTTTGCTTTGATGAAGATGAGTGGCTCTTGATACTAGGAACTGGACTTATTCTCCCTTTCCTTGGATCGAATCTGAATGTCTCCCATTCTACAGACGATATATGACCCGTACTAGTTTAGTGTTTTTTTAACTCACCGGTCGTCTCCAACCAAGGTAGGTGGACTAGAAAAAGAAGAAGTACTTTGACCATCATTCATTCTATCTCTGTACTCACCTAATTGTGGTTGCAGGGGTCGAGACTCAGCTCCTGGTCCCGCCTCTTCGCTGTCCGCTACTGGGTCTCTGCTCTCCCTGCTCCATGAGCTTTATCATACCTTGTCTTAAAACTATGTATGGTTCCTGCCTCCACTATATCTTTCTCTAGACTATTCCACTTCCTGACTACTCTGTGGCTGAAGAAATGCTTCCTAACATTCCTTTGACTCATCTGAGTCTTCAGCTTCCAGTTGTGTCCCCTTGTTTCTGTGTTCCCTCTCTGGAACATCCTGTCACTGTCTACCTTGTTGATTCCCCGCAGTATTTTGTATGTCGTTATCATGTCTCCTCTGACCCTTCTTTCCTCCAGTGTTGTTAGTCCTATTTCCCTCAATCTTTCTTCATAGGACAGTCCCCTGAGTTGTGGAACTAACCTTGTCGCAAACCTTTGCACTTTCTCTAGTTTCTTTACGTGCTTGACCAGGTGTGGGTTCCAGACTGGTGCTGCATATTCTAGTATGGGCCTGACGTACACGGTGTACAGTGTCTTGAACGATTCCTTGTTAAGGTAACGGAACGCTAATCTTAGGTTTGCCAGTCGCCCATATGCTGCCGCAGTTATCTGGTTATGTGTGCCTCCGGAGACGTGCTTGGCGTTATACTCACCCCAAGGTCTTTCTCCTTTGCCGAGGTTTGTAGCCTTTGTCCGCCTAGCCTGTACTCTGTCAGCGGTCTTCTTTGCCCTTTTCCGATCTTCATGACGTTGCATTTGGTGAGATTGAATTCGAGAAGTCAGTTGCTAGACCAGATGTCAAGCTTGTCCAGGTCTGTTTGAAGTCCTGCTTGGTCCTCTTCCGATGTGATTCTCCTCATTAATTTCACATCATCTGCGAACAGAGACACTTCTGAGTCTATCCCATCCGTCATGTCATTTACATATACCAGGAATAACACTGGTCCTAGGACTGACCCCTGCGGTACACCGCTCGTCACAGGCGCCCACTGTGATACCTCATCACGCACCATGACCCGTTGTTGCCTCCCTGTGAGGTATTCCCTGATCCATTCCAGTGCCCTTCCTGTTATACATGCTTGTTCTTCCAACTTCTTTACTAATCTCATGTGAGGAACTGTGTCGAAGGCCTTCCTGCAGTCCAGGAAAATGCAATCAACCCACCCTTCTCTCTCTTGACTTACCTCTGTTACTTTATCATAGAACTCCAGGAGGTTTGTTACACAGGATTTGCCTTCCCGGAATCCGTGCTGTCTGGTGTTTATTATCCTGTTCAGCTCCAGATGCTCCACCATTCTTTTCCTGATGATTTTCTCCAGGACTTTGCTCACTATACACGTAAGTGACACCGGTCTATAGTTTAGTGCCTCTTTTATGTCTCCTTTTTTAAAGATGGGGACTACGTTGGCCTTTTTCCATACCTCAGGTAGCTGCCCAGTTTCAAGGGATGTGTTGAATATTATGGTAAGTGGCACACTCAGTACCTCAGCTCCTTCCCGAAGAACCCACGGGGAGATATTGTCCGGACCCATCGCCTTTGAGGTATCAAGGTCATTGAGTAACTGCTTCACCTTCCACTGTGAATACTTCCTTAAACCTCAAGTTGAGCTCCTCACATACCTCTTGATCGTTACTTGTGAGTTCCCATCTTCTCTCCTCAGCCTTATCACCTGGTCCTTGACTGTTGTCTTCCTTCTGATGTGACTGTACATCAGTTTCGGGTCGGACTAAACTTTCGATGCTATGTCGTTTTCGTACTGTTTCTGGGCCTTCCTCCGTACCTGTGCACACTCGTTTCTAGCTATTTTACTAATCTCTTTGTTTACTTGGGTTCTTTGCCTTCTGTACCTTTTCCATTCTCTGACACTCCCTGCACCTTTGGGTAAACCAGGGGCTCTTTCTGGCCTTCCCATTTAATCTTTTTCCTCTGGGTATAAACCGTTCCTCTGCCTCCTTGCACTTTGCCCCTACGTATTCCATCATTTCATTTATTGCCTGTCCTTCCATTTCCCTTTCCCACTGAACCTCCTGCAGGAAATTCCTGATGCCCGTGCAGTTTCCTCTTTTAAAGTCTGGTTTGTCTCTTTCGGTACCGTTTTCCCTCTCCACCTGTAGCTCTACAATGTACTCAAAGCTCAGCACCATATGGTCGCTGGCTCCCAGGGGGCTCTCGTGTGTTATGTCTTCAATATCTGAGCTGTTCAGGGTGAATACAAGGTCCAGTCTTGCTGGTTCATCCTCTCCTCTCTCTCTCTGGTCGTGTCCCTGACATGTTGGTGCATCAGGTTTTCCAGTACCACGTCCATCATCTTGGCTCTCCAAGTTTCTGGACCCCCACGTGGTTCTTGGTTCTCCCAGTCGATCTCCCTGTGATTGAAATCGCCCATGACCAGTAGCTTCGCTCTGCTCATGTGCGCTTTTCTTGCCACCTCCGCCAGAGTGTCCACCATCGCTCTGTTGTTCTCATCATATTCCTCACCTGGCCTCCTGCAGTTCTGTGGTGGGTTATACATCACTGCAATGACTATCTTGTGCTCCCCAGACTGGATGGTACCTACTATGAAGTCCCTTTCTCTACACACCTCCATTCCTTCCATTTCCTCGAATCTCCAACGGTTCCTTACAAGCAGTGCGACCCCTCCTCCTCTGTCTTGCCAGAGGTGTGCTGCCGACGTTACGTTTGTGATTACCCTTCAAACTGCAACATCATCACTCGTCCCTCAGAGTGTAGGCACTGTTTTACTTTTCTGCATGACCCTCCCTGAAAAAAATGTTACCATTCTCAGACTCCAACAGCGCGTCAAGTCATAAAAACCACTTGTCTCCACTCATTCTTACCTAACATGCTCAAACATGCCTGTATCTCTTCCCTCCAACCTTTCCTATGATGAAGTCTACAAGTTTATACCTCCACTTCAGAATTATACACCCTCCTAGTTATCGCATTGTGCTCCATCCTTCCTGTATACCCAGACCACGTCAATAATCCCTCCATCTAAATCTCCAAGCAACGAATTCTCCACATAATATTCACACCACACATTGCACTCAAAAATGACATCTTCACTGCCTCCAACCTCCTGCTCACTGCAACATTTAAAATCCATTCTTCACTCCCATAGAAGAGTGCTGTTACCACTATTCTCTCGTTCATTCAACTTTTTTCCTCCATGGATAAGGTTCTTTGTCTCCACAGACTCCTTGGTGCACCACTCATCTCCTTTTTTCCCTCGTCAATCTGTGGTTCACCTCATCTTTCACAGACTCGTCTAGCAACTAAGTTCACTCCCAAATATCTGAACACATTTACTTCCTCCATACTCCTTCCTAACAATCTGATATCTAATCTTGACACACGAAATAATAATAACACAGCTGGCCAAGTGGTTAGCGCACTGCCCTGTGAGTGTTTTGGACTCACCTACGATGGGTGATTTCCAATCTTTTATTTTTTTTTTGTTACTCTCGTCACCTTTCTCAATTCTTACGTTTAGTTTTTTTTACATATCCTCCCAAATTCGTCTACTTCTCTTCCAGATCGCTTAAAAGCACAATGTCATCGTCAAACAGCAACTGTGGCAACTCCCACTT
This sequence comes from Cherax destructor, assembly GCA_009830355.1. Taxonomy (NCBI): domain Eukaryota; kingdom Metazoa; phylum Arthropoda; class Malacostraca; order Decapoda; family Parastacidae; genus Cherax; species Cherax destructor. The sequence continues at coordinate 28,963 of WNWK01016457.1, forward strand.
ATAGTATTAGATTCGCTATCTTTTAATCCTACACCTATCTCCAACACCCCTGTATTTATTTCACTTACAACCGCGTCTATAAGTATGTTAAATAACAGTAAATAGATTGATAAACTGGTAGTGTTGCAAGCAGCTGAGCGGCTTGAGAGACAACACTGCTGGTTTAACAAGGTTCCGAACACTAAGTCAAGCGTGGTTGTGGAGAAGCTAAGGGTCAGGTTACAGGAAATGTGAGGAAGTCGCAGCTCAGGCACTCAGTTATGAGTGCCCCAAGCAACCGGAAGTTGTGTGCTTAGCAAGGGATATGAATTTTCCTGAATACTATAGAGACATTAATGTCTCTATAGTATCTAGGAGCTCTCAGTCTTTCAGCCGAAGTAGCAGGATGCTGTTTTCTGCCGAAAATACTGGATTCGAAAGAATTTTTATACGTAGTGTCACCTCTAGTCGTCGTTACCTGGTTACCTAGGCGCCCCTTGGCAAGTCAAGTGGGATCAGCCTACAATAACCTGTGAGCTATCTACAAGCTTCCTACAATCTCCTGATACTGTCCTATTACAGATTATCAAGAGGTAAAGTTTTGCGTGTTTTCTGTATTGAATGTGTTATTTTGAACGACAGACACACTTGTCATCTACGTGCTTTCTGCCCGTCCGTTTTCTCCCATGTTCCAGGTTTTTCTCACGTCACACACATTAACACCATTCTCACCCTCCCCTTCTCTCACTATCTGTTCAGTTGGTCTTCGTCTTGAGTCTATGTTCGTCTAATAGTTTTACGTTACTCTCTGTTGTTAAGAGTGTGCAACCCCCAAGCCGGGCTTCCAAGCATGCCCTAAGCCATATCTCAAGCCACGATGCCTCGTTTCGACACCATAATCAACGCCACTGGCATCACAACTTTATGTTTCACCATTGTCTCAGTGTCTTGTTTACCTGGAAAGTTTACCTGGAGAGAGTTCCGGGGGTCAACGCCCCCGCGGCCCGGTCTGTGACCAGGCCTCATGGTTGATCAGGGTCTGATCAGCCAGGCTGTTACTGCTGGCAGCACGCAGTCCAGCGTACGAACCACAGCCTGGCTGGTCAGGTACCGACTGTAGGTGCCTGTCCAGTGCCTGCTTGGAGACAGACAGGGGTCTATTGGTAATCCCCCTTATGTATGCTGGGAGGCAGTTGAACAGTCTTGGGCCCCTGACACTTATTGTGTTGTCTCTCAACGTGCTAGTGGCACCCCTGCTTTTCATTGGGGGGATGTTGTATCGTCTGCCGAGTCTTTTGCTTTCGTAGGGAGTGACTCGTGTGCAAGTTTGGTACTAATCCCTCTAGAATTTTCCAAGTGTATATAATAATATATCTCTCCCGCCTGCGTTCTAGGGAGTACAGGTTTAGGAACTTCAAGCGTTCCCAGTAATTGAGGTAGTTTATCGAAGTTATGCGTGCCGTGAAGGTTCTCTGCACATTTTCTATGTCAGCAATTTCACCCGCCTTGAAAGGTGCAGTTAGTGTGCAGCAATATTCCAGCCTAGATAGAACAAGTGACATGAAAAGTGACAACATGGGCTTGGCATCCCTGGTTTTGAAGGTTCTCATTATCCATCCTGTCATTTTTCTAGCAGATGCGATTGCTACGGTGTTATGGTCCTTGAAAGTGAGAACCTCTGACATGATCACTCCCAGGTCTTTGACATTAGTTTTTCGCTCTATTGTGTGGTTGGAATTTGTTTTATATTCCGATGAAATTTTAATTTCCTCACGTTTTCCATATCTGAGTAATTGAAATTTCTCATCAATGAACTTCATATTGTTTTCTGCAGCCCATTTAAAGATTTGGTTGATGTCCGCTTGGAGTCTTGCAGTGTCTTCAACGGTGGACACTGTCATGCAGATTCGGGTGTCATCTGCAAAGGAAGACACGGCACTGTGGCTTATATCCCTGTCTATGTCTGATATGAGAATGAGGAACAGGATGGGAGCGAGTACTGTGCCTTGTGGAACAGAGCTTTACACCGTAGCCGCCTCAGACTTTACTCTGTTGACTACTACTTTTATTGACGAAATCCGGGGTACCACTGTACAGTGGACCCTTAGTTTTCGTTGAAAATTCTTTCCAGAATGCTGTTTGAGTGCCGTTACGAAACGAATTTGTTCCCATAAGGACAAATGTAAATTAGATTAGTCGTTTCAGACCCCCAAAAATACACTTACAAAAGCACTTACGAAAATACACTTACATAATTGTTCGAGTTTGGAGGTGAACGAAAACCGAAGGTCCACTGTATATATATAAAAACACTCACACAAGCTTGGATTACACACAGCATAGTGGTCAGAAAATGCATTTATTGTAGAGAGTTTAATGTAGCAGTTAATTATTGTAGCTCTAGAAGGCTCAGGATAATTCAAAATAATTGGTTCAAAATTTGAGAAGTTACAATTCCCAATGAAAATCTCTAGCTTTGTTTGCTGAGATATATGATTTTTGAGTTTTAGGTGACTGTGAAGAGATAATCACAAGCTATTGCAAGGAAACCGGCAGCACAAGGAAAGGATTTTTCTTTTTTTTGTAACCTTTTATTCTCAAATTTGTTCGTCGTTCTACAGTGAGTAAATCACCATATCTTACAGTGACCTTCTTGAAAAATTGTGGAAGCAACAAATTATAGAAGTCATTCAGTCAGTCTATACCACGTTTTCAGTCACCTTAAGGTCCCATATTTTTTCCTTACCAGTGAAAGTTTGGTCTGTTCATCCTCCCACGTTCCTCCCACGTTCCTCCCACGTTCACTAATGTTCTCAGGTATCGCTAGTAAGTCAGTGTAATTTGCTTTATTATCAAATATTTTTAAATTTTAATCACTGTGCATTCTGTGTAATGCAACGTGTGCTGAGATAAGCTAAGCTTCCGTCAAGACAGCGTTGCCACGATCACATTAACAGTATTTCGGACAACAAATTGTATAGCATTTGTTATGATTTCAGAATTTACCTTATAGCTGAGTATGAGCAAAGTCTCCTCATTATGCCATAGACCTGTGGATGTCTTGCATTGCATGTCTTGCATTGCATGTCTTGCATTGCATGTCTTGCATTGCAGCTGCAGTTAATAGTTAAGGCGACCAAGCTTTTCAGACCGTGGCCGTCACAACAGTCAGTGTTAGTGGTCAGGGAAAGACACATGAACAGACCCTCAGAGGAAGTCTCATTAGAGGATTTGATGTTTTCCATCCATGTGCATGCAGTGCATGATACCACGAGCAGTGCAGTGCATGATACCACGAGCAGTGCAGTGCATGATACCACGAGCAGTGCAGTGCATGATACCACGATACCACGAGCAGTGAGGTATTCACATACAGGATGGATGAAGAGTGCCTTGACGGCCATGACAAGTTGTGTACTTTTCCTCCAAGGAAGTCCATCCCTGGTACTAAGTGTTGAGCCACTACCAACTACAACTCTTAAGAAACATGTAAACTCACGTGTTTTCATGTCTTGCATTTACAGCAAACCTGTGACTCTTCCTGAACCCCAATAATGTTATAAATATTGTGTGGTCCAGTTACTTCCATGATATTGACTTGCTTGCAACTATGTTAGCCAAATGATCCTACATGTGAAGCATCTCAGGAAGTTTCCAGGCAGTGAGGGAAAAGACCAACATTGAGTTCGAGGTATGGGAAAAGAAACTGTCGGCCAAATTCCCAGTGATTGGTAACATCAGTTTCCCTTGGCGACTTCCTCATGTCTCAAGACCATGACAGACTTAAAAATTTAACTTGATATATTTGACTGGAAAGCAAATATTGATGATATTGATGAACCAATTTTGGCTCTACTTTTAGTCACTCAGTATTCGAGCATGCACAGTGCCTGGAAGCCTATGAAATAGTTTCTACAACAGCGGTATCTCAGAGTGGTGGCACACTTGCTCATCCTGACCTCGCAAATAAGAGTATTCTCTGCTTCACATCATGATGGACAGAAGGCAGCTTTGAGAAGAAAGCAGTCCGCTCAGACAAACCTTCACTCTAGCTCATGTTCTGGCTGCAACAAGGACAATAACCAGGCCTTAGGTGAGACCCTGATGGCAAGCAACTATCTAAATGGCTAATGTGAGTACAGTTTCATCTTGCTGGAAGAAAGATGCCAATTTGTCAGCTGAGTCGTTCACACCAGTTAAGAAGTTTTTAAACAAACCTTTAAAATTATATGACGTTTTAGTCAACAGCAACTAGTACAGAGTTAAGATGTGACCATGGAACTAACCCTGCATACTGGTTCCATGGCAAGTCGCAAGTCGTTGTCAGGAATGATCACAGAAGAACAATCACCCTGAAGAACACCTCGCTGGTAGTCCTCGACAGATTTCTTCTCCCGGTAAGAGTCGAACGCAGAGTACGTGCACACAGGTTATTAGGTGCAATTCTTCCAGAAGAATTTTCTACCGAATCTTCCAGTATTCGACCAGGGTTGGAAGGAGACTCAGTGGTCACCTGGCCCAGTGGTAAGCGCACTGGCCTGTGAGTTTAGGAATCACTTGCCATGGGTTCAAGCACCATCCGTTCCTACCTAGTTTAACACTGTTATTCTCACCTTCCTGGTGGGTAGCTTTACAAAGATTGAACACATATGAGTGGGAAGCGCTGAATCTGATTAGTACTTGAAGTATTGAAGCAAATTCTTGGGTGATTTCGGGTGAAGGTTAGACAATTAGATGGATGGGAATGGTTGGTTTTGAAAAGGATCTTCATTGTGTGGACCAACATGCCTGCTGCAGTGTCCCTCGAAAGGCTAAAGGAGCTAAACATGAAACTAGAGGACAGAAGAAACAAAGGTGACATGATTACGAAATGCAAAATACTGAGAGGAATTGACATGGTTTCAGGTGTACAAAATCACTGCTGGGAGTTAAAACACAGATGAGTCACAGGGATGTTAGGAAATACTTCTTTAGCCTTAGAATGGTTAGCAAGTAGAATGTCCTAGACAGCGAAATGGTAGAAACAGATTCCATACATAACTTTAAGACTAGGCATGAAAGCGAACACGCAGCCAGGAGCCAGTGAAACTAATAGCGACCAGAAGCTGAAGATCGACTCCTGCAACCACAGGTAGGTGAGTACACACACACACACACACACACACACACACACACACACACACACGGACACACAGACACACACACAGACACACACACACACACACACACATACACACACACACACACACACACACACATACATACATACACACACATACATACACCACGAGCGGTGTACCGCAGGGGTCAGTCCTAGGACCAGTGTTATTCTTGGTATATGTAAATGACATGACGGATGGGATAGACTCAGAAGTGTCTCTGTTCGCAGATGATGTGAAATTAATGAGGAGAATCACATCGGAAGAGGACCAAGCAGGACTTCAAACAGACCTGGACAAGCTTGACATCTGGTCTAGCAACTGGCTTCTCGAATTCAATCCCACCAAATGCAAAGTCATGAAGATCGGAGAAGGGCAAAGAAGACCGCTGACAGAGTACAGGCTAGGCAGACAAAGGCTACAAACCTCGGCAAAGGAGAAAGACCTTGGGGTGAGTATAACGCCAAGCACGTCTCCGGAGGCACACATCAACCAGATAACTGCGGCAGCATATGGGCGACTGGCAAACCTAAGATTAGCGTTCCGTTACCTTAACAAGGAATCGTTCAAGACACTACACCGTGTGTCTTGAAAGAAAGGTTGAGGGAAATAGGACTAACAACACTGGAGGAAAGAAGGGTCAGAGGAGACATGATAACGACATACACAATACTGGGGGGAATCGACAAGATAGACAGTGACAGGATGTTCCAGAGAGGGAACACAGAAACAAGGGGACACAACTAGAAGATGAAGACTCAAATGAGCCAAAGGGATGTTAGGAAGCATTTCTTCAGCCACAGAGTAGTCAGGAAGTGGAATAGTCTAGAGAAAGATATAGTGGAGGCAGGAACCATACATAGTTTTAAGACGAGGTATGATAAAGCTCATGGAGCAGGGAGAGCAGAGACCCAGTACCGGACAGTGAAGAGGCGGGGCCAGGAGCTGAGTCTCGACCCCTGCAACCACAATTAGGTGAGTACACATACATACACACACATACATACATACACACACATATACACACATGCATACACACACCATACTCGACCCCTGCAGCCACAAATAGGTGAGTACAAATAGGTGAGTACACATACACACACACACACACACACACACACACACGCACATCAACCAAATAACTGCTGCAGCATACGGGCGCCTAGCAAACCTAAGAACAGCATTCCGACATCTTAATAAAGAATCGTTCAGGACCCTGTACACTGTGTACGTTAGGCCCATACTGGAGTATGCAGCACCAGTTTGGAACCCACATTTATCCAAGCACGTAAAGAAGCTAGAGAAAGTGCAAAGGTTTGCAACAAAACTAGTCCCGGAGCTAAGGGGTATGTCCTACGAGGGGAGGTTAAGGGAAATCGACCTGACGACACTGGAGGACAGGAGAGATAGGGGAAACATGATAACGACTTATAAAATACTGAGAGGAATTGACAAGGTTGACAGAGACAGAATGTTCCAAAGATGGGACACAGCAACAAGGGGACACAGTTGGAAGTTGAAGACTCAGATGAATCACAGGGATGTTAGGAAGTATTTCTTCAGTCACAGAGTAGTCGGGAAGTGGAATAGCTTGGGAAGCGATGTAGTGGAGGCAGGTTCCATACACAGCTTTAAGAAGAGGTATGATAAAGCTCATGGCGCAGGGAGAGTGACCCAGTAGCGGCCAGTGAAGAGGCGGGGCCAGGAGCTATGTCTCGACCCCTGCAACCACAAATAGGTGAGTACAACTAGGTGAGTACACACACACACACACACACACACACACACAGGAGCTGTGACTCGACCCCTGCAACCACAACTAGGTGAGTACATACACACAAAACTAACACACACTCACAAAAAAACTAACACACACTCACACACACACACACACATACAGGCCCACACAGACTCTTTTCCCCTGCTCCCTCCCCCCACCTCTCACCCACTCCCTTCCCTGAACCCTCCCTCTCCCACCCTCCTTCTCCCCCTCTCCCTCTCCTATTCTCTCTCTCCACCCCTCCTCCACTCTCTCCTCATAGTCCCCCTCCCCACCTCTCTTCCATTTCCCAACTGTCTCCAGTTTCTCCTCTCCCTCCCTCCACCCCCACACAAACACTCAGGCAATCACACCACAAAACAACCACACAGAAATACATAGTTTTTCACTCTGTGGCATCTTAAAAATAACAAAAAATAGGGTGCCAGAAAGCAGGACGGAAAACTAAGGGACTGGAGGATGAGTCTGCGAAGGAAGATTGGGCAGCAGAGCTCATGAAAAGGGAACATGAGCGGGAAAGTAAGCTAGAGGAGCTTACCATGAAAATTGAGGAGATGATAGCTGCAGAAAGCAAGAAAATGGAGGAGAGGATAGCTGCAGAAAGCAAGAAGTGGGAGAAGCAAGTCACAACAGCAGAGGCTAAGATACACAGATTAGAAGAGGAGCTGAAAATTTTGAAACAGCCTAAAGAACTAAAAAGCAATGTGGACATGGTATCAGAAACTGCTACCTAAGTCACAAAGAAGAGGACTGTAGAGAACGGAGTGAAACTGTATGCAGAGGCCCTATCAGACCATCGTGGAGCCAGAGAAAAAGAGAGGATCACATCAGGAACAATCGAGGGGAGTGTAGAAAAAGGGAGAGCTAAGCTATACGTAGAAGCCCTAACAGACCACAGCAGTGCACAGGGAAAGTTAAGAAGGGAAAGCAACAAGCCACTGGGCCAAGGGATAACAGAAAGTGAAGAGATTGAAGAAAGGAAAGCTGCAATGGAGGCAACTAAATCGAATCAGGGGTTACATAGGGACAGGCAGTGTGAGAATGAAAGAGAGAGATCAGTCTTTGTTTATGGGCTCCCGGAAGCTGAAGGGGAGTTCACAAGAAACGACCAAGAGGAATGTGAGGAGCTCAACATGAAATTTAAAGAAGTGTTTACAGAGGAGATAGGAAGGACTCCAGGAATTCAGAATAGGGAGGTATACCAACAAGTGCTGGATGAAATACACACAACCGAGGAGGAGGTGAAGAAGCTGCTATGTGAACTGGTATGTGACCTGACAACATTTCTCCGTGGGTCCTTAGAGAGGGAGCAGAGATGTTGATTGTGCCACTAACAAAAATCATCATCCATTGAAACTGGGCAACTACCTGAGGTGTGGAAGATGGCAAATGTAGTCCCAATTTTTAAGAAAGGAGACAGACACGAGGCATTTAACTACAGACCTGTGTCACTGACGTGTATAGTATGCAAAGTCATGGAGAAGATCATCAGGAGGAGAGTAGTAGAGCACCTAGAAAGACACAACCTTATGAACGACAACCAGCACGGTTTCAGTGAAGGAAAATCCTGTGTCACAAACCTACTGGAGTTTTATGACAAGGTAACAGAAGTAAGACACGAGAGAGGGGTCGATAGACTGCATTTTCTTGGACTGCATTTTCTTGGACTGCATTTTCTTGGACTGCATTTTCTTGGACTGCATTTTCTTGGACTGCATTTTCTTGGACTGCAAGTAGGCGTTCGACACAGTTCCTCACAAGAGGTTAATGCAAAAGCTAGAGGATCTGGCACACGTAATAGGACTTTCACTGCAATGGATCAGAGAATATCTGACAGGGAGGCAACAACGAGTCATGGTACGTGACGAGATGTCAGAGTGGGCACCTGGGACGAGTGGGGTTCCACAGGGGTCAGTCTTAGGACCTGTACTGTTTTTGGTATATGTGAATGACATAATGGAAGGGATAGACTCAGAAGTGTCCCTGTTTGCAGATGATGTGAAGTTAATGAGAAGAATTAAATCAGTTGAGGATCAGGCAGGACTACAAAGAGACCTGGACAGGCTACAAGCCTGGTCTAGTAACTGGCTCCTTCAATTTAACCCTGCCAAATGTAAAGTCATGAAGATCGGGGAAGGGCAAAGAAGACCGTAGACAGAGTATAGTCTAGGTGGCCAAAGACTGCAAACCTCACTCATGGAAAAAGATCTTGGGGTGAGTATAATACCGAGCACATCTCCTGAGGCACACATCAATCAGATATCTGCTGCAGCATACGAGCGGCTGGCAAACCTAAGAATAGCGTTCCAATACCTCACTAAGGAATCGTTCAAGACTCTGTACACCATATACGTCAGGCCCATACTAGAGTATGCAGCACCAGTTTGGAACCCACACCTGGTCAAGCACGTCAAGAAATTAGAGAAAGTGCAAAGGTTTGCAACAAGACTAGTCCCAGAGCTAAGGGGATTGTCGTACGAAGAAAGGTTAAGGGAAATCGGCCTAACGACACTAGAGGACAGGAGGGTTAGGGGAGACATGATAACGACGTATAAAATACTGCGAGGAATAGATAAGGTGGACAGAGACAAGATGTTCCAGAGAGGGGACACAGAAACAAGGGGTCACAATTGGAAGTTGAAGACTCCTATGAGTCAAAGGGATGTTAGGAAGTATTTCTTCAGGAAGTGGAATAGCCTAGAAAGTGACGTAGTGGAGGCAGGAACCATACATAGTTTTAAGACGAGGTTTGATAAAGCTCATGGAGCAGGGAGAGAGAGGACCTAGTAGCAATCAGTGAAGAAGCGGGGCCTGTAGCTATGAATCGACCCCTGCAACCACAAATAGGTGAGTACACACACACACACACACACACACACACACACACACCTACTGCTGGTGACATTTACTGCTCCATCCGTTGACGAAATATCCATCAGCATAATCTGCACTGTTGGTTAATATTCCCTTTCCATTTATCCAGCCAACCACACATCTCACCGCTCTTCTTCCCTTCCTCTCTCTCTCTCTCTCTCTCTCTCTCTTTATTTACACAATGGGTTTCCAGTGAAAGTTTAAGTGTTCTTATCTTTATTTACAATCTAAGAGCTGTTAAGTACATCAGCTCACTTGAAAAACTTTTTATTTTAAGAGATATACAGACAGGGAACAGGATGAAGTTGGAGCCATCAGTGGGCCAGCGATTTCATTTGGTCAACAGATGAATCGATGTTCTGGAGAAGGGAACAGTTACCACCACTCACACCCAATACCACTCACATTCACCACCACTCACACTCAAGACCACCACTCACACGCAGGACCACCACTCACACCCACTACCACTCACACTCACGACCACTCACACTCACCCCCAATCACACGCAAGACCACCACTCACACGCAAGACCACCACTCACACCCACTACCACTCACACTCACGACCACTCACACTCACCACCAATCACACGCAAGACCACCACTCACACTCACCACCACTCACACTCAAGACCACCACTCACACTCACCACCACTCACACTCACCGCTACTCACACTCAAGACCACCACTCACACTCAAGACCACCACTCACACAGACCACCACTCACACGCAAGACCACCACTCACACTCACCACCACTCACACTCACCACCACTCACACCACACTCACCACTCACTCACCACCACTCACACTCACCACCTACTCACACTCACCACCACCACACTCAAACCACCACTCACACTCAAGACCACCACTCACACTCACAGACCACCACTCACACTCAAACTCACCACCACAAATCAAGACCACCACTCACACTCAAGACCACCACTCACACTCAGCTACCACTCACTCACCACCACTCACACTCAAGACCACCACTCACACCCAAACTCAACTCACCACCACTCACACTCAAGACCACCACTCACCACACTCACCAGACCACTCCCACCACTCACCCCTCCACCACCCCCCCGCACCATCACCCTCCACCCACCACCACTCACACCCACCACTACTCACACCCACCACCACTCACACCCACAACCACTAACACACACCACCACTCACACTACCACTCCACCACACCACTCACACCTACCACCACTCACACCCACCACCACTCACACCCACCACCACTCACACCCACCACCACTCACACCCACCAAGGCTCACACCCACCACCACCATTTACACTCACCAACACTCACATCCACTACCACTCACACTCACCACCACTCACACTCAAGACCACCACTCACACTCAAGACCACCACTCGCACCCACCACCCCTCCAATCCACTACCATTCACACCCACCACCACTCACACCCACCACCACCACTCACACCCACCACCACCACTCACACCCACCACCACCACTCACACCCACCATCACTCACACTCAGACTGACCACCACCCGCACTCACTATCCACTCACACTTATCACCGTTTACACTCACCACCACTAACACCCACCACCACTCGCACCCACCACCACTCACACTCACCATCACTACTCACACCCATCATCACCAATCACACTTATCACCACTAACTCTCACCACCACTCACACTCACCACCACTCACACTCACCACCACTTACACCCGCTACCACCACTCTCACCACCGCTCACACCCACCAACACTTGCACTCACCATCACCATCCACAATCACCACTCACGCTCACCATCACCACTCACGCTCACCATCACCACTCACACCCATCATCACTCCACTCCACCACTCATCACCGTTACACCACTCACACTCACACCCACCACCACTGCACCACCACCACTCCACACTCACCATCACTACTCACACTCATCACCAATCACACTTATCACATACCTCACCACTCACTCATCATCACTCACCACTCCACTCACTCACCATTACACCCCTACCACACTCTCACCACCTCACCACCACACTCACTCACCATCACCATCACAATCACCACTCGCACTCACCATCACCACTCGCACTCACCATCACCACTCACACCCATCATCATCACTCGTACTCACCATCACAACTCATCCCCTCACACACCACTCACTCACACCCATCACCACTCACTACCACACTCACCTCACCCCCTCACTTATCCACTCACCATAAAATCACCACTCACAACCACCACCAAAATCACCACTCACAACCACCACCAAAATCACCACTCACACCCAGTGCTGCTGATTGTTGTTGTTGGTAGTGGTGGTAGCGCTACTGATTGTTGTTGTTGGTAGTGGTAGTAGTGCTACTGATTGTTGTTATTGTTAGTAGTGGTGGTAGTCCTGCTGATTGTTGTTGTTGGTAGTGGTGGTAGTGCTACTGATTGTTGTTGTTGATTGTGGTGGTATTGCTGCTGGTTGTTGTTGGTAGTGGTGGTAGTGCTGCTGATTGTTGTTGTTGGTAGTGGTGGTAGTGCTGCTGATTGTTGTTGTTTGCAGTGCTACTGATTATTGTTGTTGATAGTGGTGGTGGTGTTGCTAATTGTTGTTGTTGATGTGGTGTGTTGTTGTATGTGTTGGTATTGTTGTGTTGTAGTGTGTGTGTTGGTTGTTGTTGGTAGTGGTGGTAGTGGTGCTGGTTGTTGTTGTTGTTCGTAGTGGTGCTGGTTGTTGTTGTTGTTGGTAGTGGTGGTAGTGGTGCTGGTTGTTGTTGTTGTTGGTAGTTGTGCTGCTGCTGTTTCTGGCGGTGGTGCTCTTGTTTCTCGGCAGTGCTGAGGTAGCGCTCTTGAGGTGGTGCTGTTGTTTCTAGGTCGTACTGCTGTTTCTTGAAGTTGTGCTGCTGTTTCTAGGTCGTACTGCTATTTCCAGAGTTGGTGCTGTTGTTTCTAGGTCGTACTGCTGTTTCCAGAGTTGGTGCTGTTGCTTTTAGGTCGTACTGCTGATTCTTGAGATGATGCTGTTGTTTGTAGGTCGTACTGTTGTTTCTTGAGGGGGTGCTGTTGTTTGTAAGTCGTACTGCTGTTTCTTGAGGTGGTACTGCTGTTTTTTTCTCTCTCCCTGTCTCTCTCTTTCTTTCTCTCTCTTCCACTGTTTCAAATATGTAAATTTTGTCCTGTTATTCTTATCATAGTCTTCCTTCGTGCTCTTATTGTTTGATTGTGGATGATATATTATTGTCGCTTTTACTTTGCTTTCTAAACATCACATTATCTGCCAAACAATATCTAAATCCCACGTTTACAAGTCTCAATTTTTTTGCTATGGCTTCTTATCATCAGTGCTGGTCCCTCCTCGTGATCATCAGTGCTGTTCCTCCTGATCATCAGTGCTGTTCCTCCTCCTGATCATTAGTGCTGTTCCTCCTCCTGATCATCAGTGCTGTTCCTCCTCCTGATCATCAGTGCTGTTCCTCCTGATCATCAGTGCTGTTCCTCCTCCTGATCATCAGTGCTGTTCCTCCTCCTCCTGATCATCAGTGCTGTTCCTCCTCCTCCTGATCATCAGTGTTGTTCCTCCTGATCATCAGTGCTGTTCCTCCTCCTGATCATCAGTGCTGTTCCTCCTCCTCCTGATCATCAGTGCTGTTCCTCCTCCTCCTGATCATCAGTGCTGTTCCTCCTCCTCCTGATCATCAGTGCTGTTCCTCCTCCTGATCATCAGTGCTGTTCCTCCTCCTGATGTTCTCCTCTGATCATCAGTGTTCTCCTCCTGATCATCAGTGCTCTCCTGATCATCAGTGTTCTCCTGATCATCAGTGTTCTCTCCTGATCATCAGTGTTCTCCTCCTGATCATCAGTGTTCTCCTCCTGATCATCAGTGTTCTCCTCCTGATCATCAGTGTTCTCCTCCTGATCATCAGTGTTCTCCTCCTGATCATCAGTGTTCTCCTCCTGATCATCAGTGTTCTCCTCCTGATCATCAGTGTTCTCCTCTGATCATCAGTGTTCTCTCTGATCATCAGTGCTTTCTCTTGATCATCAGTGTTCTCCTTCACAGTGTTTCTCTGATCTCAGTTTCTCCTCCTGATCATCAGTGTTCTCCTCTGATCATCAGTGTTCTCCTCCTGATCATCAGTGTTCTCCTCTGATCATCAGTGTTCTCCTCCTGATCATCAGTGTTCTCCTCCTGATCATCAGTGTTCTCCTTCCCCGTGATCATCAGTGGTCCTCCTGATCATCAGTGTTCTTCTGATCATCAGTGTTCTCCTCGTGATCATCAGCGTTCTCCTCCTGATCATCAGTGTTCTCCTCCTGATCATCAGTGTTCTCCTCCTGATCATCAGTGTTCTCTCCTGATCATCAGTGTTCTCTCTGATCATCAGTGTTCTCCTGATCATCAGTGTTCTCCTCCTGATCATCAGTGTTCTCCTCCCTGATCATCAGTGTCTGTCCATGTCCTCCTGATCATCAGTGTTCTTATCCTGATCATCAGTGTTCTCCTCCTGATCATCAGTGTTCTCCCCTGATCATCAGTGTTCTCCTCCTGATCATCAGTGTTCTCCTGATCATCAGTGTTCTCCTCATCATCGGTCTCCTCCTGATCATCAGTGTTCTCCTCCCTGATCATCAGTGTTCTCCTCCTGATCATCAGTGTTCTCCTCCTGATCATCAGTGTTCTCCTCTGATCATCAGCGTTCTCCTCCTGATCATCAGTGTTCTCCTCCTGATCATCAGTGTTCTCCTCCTGATCATCAGTGTTCTCCTCCTGATCATCAGTGTTCTCCTCCTGATCATCAGTGTTCTCCTCCTGATCATCAGTGTTCTCCTCTGATCATAGGTTCTCCTCCTGATCATAGTGTTTCTCCTCTGATCATCAGTGTTTCTCCTCCTGATCATCAGTTTCTTTCCTCTCATGTCTCTATGTGTTCTCCCTGATCATCAGTGTTCTCCTCCTGATCATCAGCTGTTCTCCTCCTGATCATCAGATGTTCCTCCTCCTGATCATCAGTGTTCTCCTCTGATCATCAGTGTTCTCCTCTGATCATCAGTGTTCTCCTCTGATCATCAGTTCTCCTCCTGATCATCAGTGTTCTCCCTTCTCATTCCTATCATCAGTGTTCTCCTCCTGATCATCAGTGTTCTCCTCCTGATCATCAGTGTTCTCCTATCTCAGTGTTCTTATCCAGTGTTCTCCTCCTGATCATCAGTGTTTCTCCCGATCATCAGTGTTCTCTCTGATCATCAGTGTTCTCCTCCTGATCATCAGTGTTCTCTCCTGATCAGTAGTTTCTCCTCCTGATCATCAGTGTTCTCCTCCTGATCATCAGTGTTCTCCTCCTGATCATCAGTGTTCTCCTCCTGATCATCAGTGTTCTCCTCTGATCATCAGTGTTCTCCTCCTGATCATCAGTGTTCTCCTCCTGATCATCAGTGTTCTCCTCTGATCATCAGTTTCCCTTATCATCAGTGTTCTCCCCGATCATCAGTGTTCTCCTCTGATCATCAGTGTTCTCCTCGTGATCATCAGTGTTCTCCTCCTGATCATCAGTGTTCTCCTCCTGATCATCAGTGTTCTCCTCCTGATCATCAGTGTTCTCCTGATCATCAGTGTTCTCCTCTGATCATCAGTGTTCTCCTCTGATCATCAGTGTTCTCCTCCTGATCATCAGTGGTTCTCCTCCTGATCATCAGTGTTCTCCTCCTGATCATCAGTGTTCTCCTCTGATCATCAGTGTTCTCCTCCTGATCATCAGTGTTCTCCTCCTGATCATCAGTGTTCTCCTCTGATCATCAGTGTTCTCCTCCTGATCATCAGTGTTCTCCTCCTGATCATCAGTGTTCTCCTCGTGATCATCAGTGTTTCTCCATCCCTGATCATCAGTGTTCTCCTTGTCATCAGTGTTCTCTTCTGATCATCAGTGTTCTCCCTCTGATCATCAGTGTTCTCCTCCTGATCATCAGTGTTCTCCTCCTGATCATCAGTGTTCTCCTCCTGATCATCAGTGTTCTCCTCCTGATCATCAGTGTTCTCCTCCTGATCATCAGTGTTCTCCTCCTGATCATCAGTGTTCTCCTCCTGATCATCAGTGTTCTCCTCCTGATCATCAGTG